>JAWZYV010014554.1:0-101407 GCA_038373885.1 Cheiracanthium punctorium | reverse complement strand
TTTTAGGGGGGGTGGGGTGTCCGCTCGCCCTCCTCCTAAGCGCACAGAAACCCACTGTTGAGGTGGAACCATATTTGATGAAAGAAAAAATGTGACTATTTGATAATATGCTTCGTTCTACATATCTGCCGTCCCTTAAAACTTATCTGAATCTGTCACTGCATTTGCTGTTAGTAAAATAATTAAAAACTTTAATTTCAAATTTGACAGTTTTTCATATATCTATAGAAATGTTATGAAATAGCTCATCAATTTGTCAAATATTCGTCAAATATAATTATCCAACATTAGGTTTCACCATTGGCCTAAAATATGAAACTAACTTATAAATGTAATGGTTAACAATTATGATAGCTAAATGTTAAAAATAACCAATTTCCAACAGTTGGATAATAGAGTGACAACATACAGATTTTACGGTGTCCCAATGTATACATTTACATGTTAACCCAACGTATGCATTTATACATTAACATAACATATGCATTAATACATTAGCCCAACGTATGCATTAATACGTTAGCCCAACGTATGCATTAATACGTTAGCCCAACGTATGTATTTATACGTTAGCCCAACGTATGCATTCATACGTTAGCCCAACGGTTGGAAATATGTTGGCAAAACGTTAGAGCATACGTTGGCCCAACGTAAGAAATAACCAGTTGCCAACCGTTGGATAACCGTAAGCCAACGTGTCATTTCAACGTTGCCCCAACGTATGCATTCATACGTTGCCCCAACGTATGTGTGCTACCTGGGATATCCCCCATCTCTCCCAATTTTTATTTGCCTACGATTTTGCAAAAGAAGAACATGTAGCTTTGAGACAAAAATTCATTGACATTTGTTTTATCTGTTTCATGGGGGAAGAAAATATAAATTTTAACAGAGTCTGTTTTAAATTGAAATATTTAAATTGAATACTCTTTTTCCACGTTCCTGCTTTATTTAAATAAGTTGTACACTTCGTGCTAAGTTATTACTCATAAATTAATCACATGCGAAAAAAAAAATCTTATTTTAATGTCTGACTACAGAGTGATTAAAGTGTCTTTATTGTGGGAAAAAACTTGCAATTTCGAGTGGAGATCTGCAATTCCCTTTTTTTTTTTTGGTGGGGGGGGGGGGGGGGAGAGTCCAAAAATTTCTAGTCCTAGATATGAAAAATCAAGAGACAGCCTAGTTCATAACTTCAGTTAAAAATTGAGTAATGGCTACCTCATAAATCATTATTTAAGACCCAGCAAGAACCATCTCAACACAATCACATTTTAATATTCACGTATATATTTACCTTTTACTGTATAAAATTACAAAAAATTGCAGAGCTGCTCTATGATCCATATTTTTGTGATTAAAGTATGGTCACCAGTAGGTTTCAACATTAGAATCATTACAATTGTATTAAGACATTGTAAAAATATTTGCTTTTTTATGCATTTGAAATTTTAATTATTGATACTAAAAAAAAAACAAAAAAAAACCATACCATCTCCTACAGTAAAACAAATAAAATACCCCCAGAGTAAGCTCTTAAGTATGTATTCACAAATTTTTAAACAATCGTACTGTTTTTGACTGTCAGATACATTAAAAAATAAAAATAGGAAACCTTCGAAAACCTTTAAAAATTATCTTTTAAAATCAATATATCTTTTAAATTCGCAGGAGTATATAAATAAAATATCGGTTATTAATTACAAAAAATTCAGCAGAAATCTCCGAAATAAATAATTGAAGCATTTGTGATTATAAAAATACATGAAAACACATTACACTCCTGCTTATTTTCAACTATTTTGGAGCGCTCGCGAAGAGGAGTCAAGGGTCGGCTCGGCAATCAGCTGGTTGGATAGCCAGTGCCCTAAGCCAATCACAGACGAGCTTACAAAGCAGAATGCACAAGTACAAGTTAATCGGTGGTCAAACGTTGGTCAGGAAACCAGTGGTTTTAAATAGTTGGTGAATACCGTTCTGAGGTTACCAGTGTGTTACCAGCAAGTAACGGTCAGACGTTAGTTTCATAATCAGGCGGTTACTAGCCGTTTCGTGAATACGACTGTTAGAAGACTTGTGTGTCAAGGATTTTCCAATACATTACCATCAAAGTAAGTAAACGGTAAACAGGCGAAAAAGGAAATGTTTTAAATTTACAGCAATCGTGTTAATGAAATTATGGCGCAGCGGTAAAGCGAGTGATTATCAAGCAGTAGTTCCAGGGTTCTGGCCTCGCTGCGGCCAAAGTTTACCTTCTTCCTCTCTCACCCCTCCCCTTTTTTTTTTCTAAAAAAGTAAGGCCCTCTGGGATGAAGTACTTAACCATTTTAATTAGGTGTATAAATTTGACATTATACTACAATACCATCAAAATCAATCATGATCCCAATCCTGTCAGAAAAAATGAAATAATTTTATTAATTTTTTATTTTTTCCCCAGCAAGAGCATTGCAAAATTTAATAGACAAAGCCATGTGAATTAGCAGGGGTTAGCTGGGCTGGATCAGGTTTCTATAATTAGTCCCCTTTCTAAAATTCCTTGAATTGATTTCCCACCCTCCCCCCGAAATTTTAGTCAATGAAATTAGTAGTTTTTTTTATTTGCATTGATTCTGCAGTTCAACTATAGGTAAAAAAAATTTCAGCGCTACATACCCCCCATCCCCTCCCAATTTTTATTTGCCTACGATTTTGCAAAGAAGAACATGTAGCTTTGAGACAAAAATTCATTGATATTCGTTTTATCTGTTTCAAGGGGGAAGAAAATGTAAATTTTAACAGAGTCTGTTTTAAGCTTATAGTATTAAATATTTATTTACATACATCCGATAAAATAACTAATATAATTCTTGATTTTTGCATTATTCCATTAATAAAAATACATCAGAGGCATTATTCACTATTAATATTTAAATTGAATACTCTTTTCCCCCGTTCCTGCTTTATTTAAATAAGTTGTACACTTCGTGCTAAGTTATTACTCATAAATTAATCACATGCAAAAAAAAAAAAAAATATATTATTTTAATGTCTGACTACAGAGTGATTAAAGTGTCTTTATTGTGGGAAAAAACTTGCAATTTCGAGTGGAGATCTGCAATTTCTTTTTTTTCGGGGGGGGGGGGGGGGAGGGTCCAAAAATTTCTAGTCCTTGATATGAAAAATCAAGAGACAGCCTAGTTCATAACTTCAGTTAAAAATTGAGTAATGGCTACCTCATAAATCATTATTTAAGACCCAGCATAGAACCATCTCAACACAATCACATTTTAATATTCACGTATATATTTACCCTTTACTGTATAAAATTACAAAAAATTGCAGAGCTGCTCTATGATCCTTATTTTTGTGATTAAAGTAAGGTCACCAGTAGGTTTCAACATTAGAATCATTACAATTGTATTAAAACATTGTAAAAATATTTGCTTTTTTATGCATTTGAAATTTTAATTATTGATACTCCAAAAAAAAAAAAAAAAAAAAAAAAAAAAAAAACATACCATCTCCTGCAGTAAAACAAATAAAATACCCCCAGAGTAAGCTCTTAAGTATGTATTCACAAATTTTTAAACAATCGTACTGTTTTTGACTGTCAGATACATTAAAAAATAAAAATAGAAAACCTTCGAATACCTTTAAAAATTATCTTTTAAAATCAATATATCTTTTAAATTCGTAGGAGAATATAAATAAAATATCAGTTATTAATTACAAAAAATTCAGCAGAAATCTCAGAAATAAATAATTGAAGCATTTGTGATTATAAAAATACACGAAAACACATTACACTCCTGCTTATTTTCAACTATTTTGGAGCGCTCGCGAAGAGGGGTCAAGGGTCGGCAATCAGCTGGATGGATAGCCAGTGCCCTAAGCCAATCACAGACGAGCTTACAAAGCAGAATGCACAAGTACAAGTTAATCGGTGGTCAAACGTTGGTCAGGAAACCAGTGGTTTTAAATAGTTGGTAAATACCGTTCTGAGGTTACCGGTGTGTTACCAGCAAATAACGGTCAAACGTTAGTTTCATAATCAGGCGGTTACTAGCCGTTTCGTGAATACGACTGTTAAGAGCTTACTCTGGGGATATTTTATTTGTTTTACTGTAGGAGATAGTATGTTTTTTTTTTTTTTTTTTTTTTTTTTCTTTGAGTATCAATAATTAAAATTGCAAATACATAAAAAAGCAAATATTTTTACAATGTTTTAATACAATTGTAATGATTCTAATGTTGAAACCAACTGGTGACCATACTTTAATCACAAAAATATGGATCATAGAACAGCTCTGCCAATATTTTGTAATTTTATACAGTAAAGAGTAAATATATACGTGAATATTAAAATGTGATTGTGTTGAAATGGTTCTTGCTGGGCCTTAAATAATGATTTATGAGGTAGTCATTACTCAATTTTTAACTGAAGTTATGAACTAGGCTGTCTCTTGATTTTTCATATCAAGGACTAGAAATTTTTGGACCCTCCCCCCCCCCCAAAAAAAAAAGGAATTGCAGATCTCCACTCGAAATTGCAAGTTTTTTCCCACAATAAAGACACTTTAATCACTCTGTAGTCAGACATTAAAATAAGATTTTTTTTTTTCGCATGTGATTAATTTATGAGTAATAACTTAGCACGAAGTGTACAACTTATTTAAATAAAGCAGGAATGGGGAAAAAGAGTATTCAATTTAAATATTAATAGTGAATAATGCCTCTGATGTATTTTTATTAATGGGATAATGCAAAAATCAAGAATTATATTAGTTATTTTATCGGATGTATGTAAATAAATATTAAATACTATAAGTTTAAATCACACTCTGCTAAAATTCACATTTTCTTCCCTCTTGAAACAGCAACAAATGTCAATGAATTTTTGTCTCAAAGCTACATTGTTCTTGCTTTTGCAAAGTCGTAGGCAAATAAAAATTGGGAGGGGGGCGAGGGATATGTAGCGCTTAATATTTTTTACCTATAGTTGAACTGCAGAATCAATGCAAATAAAAAAACTACTAATTTCATTGACTAAAATTTCGGGGGTAGCGTGGGAAATCATACCCTCATGATCTCCCTCCCGAGGGGGTTACGGCCTTGTGTTTTTGGTAATACGGAATACAGCTAATATGATACGACTAATACTAATTAAAGAAAGTTGTTCCTGCCCACCTAACCCCTGCTAATTCACATGGCTTTGTGTATTAAATTTTGCAATGCTCTTGCTGGGAAAAAATAAATTAATTAATAAAATTAAGATTAGTTCTTTTTTTCTGACAGGATTGGGATCATTATTGATTTTGATGGTATTGTACTATAATGTCGAATTTATGCACCTAATCAAAATGGTTAAGTACTTCATCCCAGAGGGCCTTACTTTTATAGAAATAAAAAGATCATATTTTTGGAAATTCAGTATTAATTATAAAAATATTATATTTTCACCGTTTTAAAGTAAAAAGAAAAAAATGCTGCTTATGACTTGGGGAAATGCATTCCTGATTTTTAGAAGTCAAATAACAGATATAAATAGATTTTGAGTGAAATAAAAGTAAACAAATTTGTTAAAACGCACAATAAGATTTTGAGTGTATTGATTGAGTGAGTTTGATTTCTTTAGTATTTAATGGAACTTTAGAACGGATGTCGTTGAAATTACTTAACCAAAAACTAGTTGTTTTTCCGTCGGTAAAAACATATTGTATTAGATTTCATAAATTACATTTACATAATAATTGATATCATTTTCATGGTAAAATATATATATAAATGGAACAGACCAAAACAATTTAGATATTTTTAGATGTTCTAAGAGATGTTAAAAAAAAAAAAAAAAAAAAAAAGAGAGAGCAAGAAAGGAAACTTTGGCCGCAGCGAGGCCAGAAGCCTGGAACTACTGCTTGCCAATCGCTCGCTTTACTGCAGCGCCATAATTTCGTTGACACGTTTGCTGTAAATTTAAAGCATTTCCTTTTTCTCCTGTTTGCCGTTTACTTACTTTGATGGTAATGTATTGGAAAATCCTTGACACACAAGTTTTCTAAACCGTTTACTTTCTCCTCACACATAAATTTTGCAAATCTATCAATAAATTCTAAAATTTCCATATCTTCTGTCTTCAACACGGCTGTAGTCCGCCATGTTTGTTAACAGATTAGAGCTTCATAGCGCATGCGTCGAATGTAACAGGCCGATAACCACCCGAATTCGGCTCATTACATTCATCTGTTAAAAACGAGATGTAACCAGCCGATTTGGCCTTGTGCCATTCTTTTAATCATCCGATTCTATGGTAATCCGGCTGTTACCAGCTGGTAGAAAGTTTCGTGAATACGGGTGTTAGAGCTATATGCATCATGCCTGCAGTTTCCAGCTACAATTAGGATCTTCTTCAAATGGGGGGGGATGGGGATTTCCCATCGGCAGACCCTACAGCCGAAGGCTCTTTACATCTTACGAACCTCCGGGGACAGAGATTAGAGATGAGACGGGCTCAGCCCGAGCCCGAAAGCCCGAGCCCGGGCCCGACTCGTGCTCGGGTTCTGTAATTCACGATTGCGTTCGGGCTCGGGCTCGTGAAAAATTTCTCCTTTGTTGAACATACTCCTTGAAACAGATTTTAAAAAGTGATTCATGGGATAAATAGACGTACTTATTTTTAAAAATAGCGGCACGGGGGACTAGAAGGTGTGTGAAGCTCCAAAATTTATTGTATCCTATTAATGAAGTAGTTAAATTTATTTGTCTTTAGCTGAAATTTCGGGCTCGGGCTCCAAATTTAATAATATTGCTCGGGCTCGGGCGGGCTCGGATTAAAAGTCCTCGGGCTCGGGCGGGCTCGGGCTTAAAAAAATGAGCCCGAACTCATCTCTAACAGAGATTAGAAGCATAGTACTTCTGAATATTGGCACCCTTCAGAAACTGCTACTGACCACTGATGGGATTTTCTGAAACACAGTACTACAGTGAATGTTTACATTCGACTGTTACAGTCGTATTCACGAAACGGCTAGTAACCGCTTGATTATGAAACTAACGTCTGACCGTTACTTGCTGGTAACACACCGGTTACCTCAGAACGGTATTCACCAACTATTTAAAACCACTGGTTTCCTGATCAACGTTTGACCACCGTTTAACTTGTACTTGTGCATTCTGCTTTGTAAGCTCGTCTGTGATTGGCTTAGGGCACTGGCTATCCAACCAGCTGATTGCCGACCCTTGACCCCTCTTCGCGAGCGCTCCAAAATGATTCATTATACAACTGGTCGACTAAAATGGGGGAGTGAAAAGCAATTAGAGGGGCTAGCCGTCTCCCAAATTCCTGCGTAGCTTAACTTGCAAGTACGATAGTGCCGCCATCATTGACCACTGCAAAAAAGACGACAGTTTTAAACGATGGGGTGCTTCCCCCCAATGAGAGGGCATTGAGGTCACTTTTCGGACGTCACCACATGGCGAAATTGTCCCTTTTCTTCGTTTGCCGTGAAGGCGCGAAGGGTGTCTTTTTCCCTAAAATCTTACCAGGCACAGCTCCATGACTAGGCATTTTTGTGTTCTTTTCTTTCTCATTTACTTACGAGTTGGGCTCATAAGATGGAGAAGATTGCTTTTATTAGATCGGATCGGAACGTGAGGGTGGTTTATTAGTTTTAAATGATTTTTTGTTTAAATTAAAAAAAAACATCTAACTAAGGAATTCCTCTAATTTAAAATCAGTTTACTTAATTTGGTGAAAATTCTAAAGATAGATCGTTTAAAATCGCCTTAATAACTGCATTATTTTTGTATGAAAAATTGAAGTATATCGCCGTATTCTTGTTATTAAAAATTTTCATTTCATTTCATTTATTTCATAAAAGAAATGCACACTACAGATTAAAATCCATTTACAGTGATGCATAAAAGGACAAATTACATAAGACAAAATTAAAAAAGATAAAATACAGACATAAAATAAATACCAGTTATGACTGCAAAAGTTCAAAACACTTAACTCTAAAGACTTTAAAAGACATGTTAAAAATATCCAAATCCAAAGAAAACTTATTATAAATTTTATAAAATTTAGATAACGAAAAGTATATGTAATTATATTTTATAATTGGATCCACAAATAAATAGCTATTACGAAGAGACCTGTTCGGTACATTTACACAAATACTTTGAAGAATATCTCTGCAGTCTACCATATTATTGACAACTTTATAAAAAAATAATAAACAAAAGAGATCACGACGAGAACTTAAACTAGGAAGACCAAAAACACTTCTCAAGTAAGATGAAGAAATATTCGGAATGTAAATAGGATTACTTTTCTAATATGAATAACGAGTAAACTGAGTCTGCACCCGCTCAAGAATTTTCATTTTATTTTTATAATACGGATCCCAAACAAGACTACAATATTCAAGATTAGAGCGTACCAAACTAAAGTATAAGATTTTTAATGCATGAAGGTTAGAAAATTCTTTAGTTTTGCACTTAAGAAAACCAAGTTTTTTGTAAGCTTTAGAGATAATGCTATTGATATGGCGTTTATTGATATGGCTGAGGGATATATATATATATATATATATTGTATTCTTAGGACAAAGTTCAGAACTAGTCATTCAGTAACAAATATTATAGCAGTTTCGAAAATTTTAAATACCATCTCTCACCTAACAGGCAAATAAAGAGTCTAAGACTAGACAGATTTAACATGCACATTCTCTGTAATATGTAATCACATTCAGTCTGATTTGTAATCACCTATGGCTTATTATTACTGGTTTTCTTTTTATAAGTGCAAGAGTTTAATCTTATTCATGGTAATTTATCTTCTTAACTCTTTGGTTTTAAATAATAATTCTTAGAATGAATAGCTTGCTGAAGTAATGCTTTTTTTTTTCGTTATGTTAATGATGTAATTATCCTTATAAAAAAATTAATAATGTTCGGAATGCAATTAAGAAGATGCTTATTGAACTGGTTTACTTACAATACATTTTTTTTAAATAATTAAAATGTCGATTAGTCTAGTCGAATTTTAAAATTTCACGTTGCTCATTTTCAATAGCTACAGAGAAATACTATACAAGTTTTTAAAAATAGGTTTACATAACGTAAACATTCACGGTAAAGAAATATTTATTAAAAATAATTCGTGCCACCTAAACTTTTCAAACATAGTAAATTTCTACAGGGTGTCCCGAAAAGGTGGTAATGGGCTTTAATTCTTTATCTATGAGAGATAAGTGGGTAACGAGAGGATATTTTTCTTAACAGAGTCTTATTTCCGACCTTATTTTGAACCTTTTTCCAATTTACACTACCCAGTTATCTCTAATACGCAAGGAATTAAAGCCCGTTACCACCTTTTGGGGACACCCTGTATATATGTAGAAACTGTCGAGGCGCTTCCTGTAAAAAGTAATTTACTTAGAGCGTTAAAGACTGTTCGATTTAAGCAAAAAAATTAAACTGTAACGGTTCGTTTTTTAACCATGGGCATCGGCAGCATAGAGCATGGAGGCACCTGCGCCTCCCTGAATTTTTATATAGTAATTTTTATATTTATATTATGCTGCATTTTTATTCTTAATTTAATTATTTCCCTTCTTTTCTCTTCTTTCCAATATGGCAAACATAATCTATATTGTACTGAATCTGTAAGCCTTTTTATGAGAAAAACTGAAACTCCTACATCACTTCTTTAATGTATAGAGGTCTATTGTATTTATTTACATTTAATATCCTGAAATTTTTATTCGGCACCATAAAGTAACTTTATAATTAATTCCATATGTCTAAGGTCGATATATAATGAAGAAAACACTAGGTTAGTGTTTTTTAGGCACCTCTATATTATGGATTGGAAGTGATTTATGATTTTTAATTAATATAAAAAAATATTAAACTCTACTTTAATTCTTACTTTAATGATGAAAATTATTTTTGCTTTGTGGTTAACCCTTTGAAGCGCAACCCTTTCCCAATGCTGAAAAAGGGGCAGCCGTTGCCATTGCTCGACTTAACTACCAGCAAGATGGCGGACGGTCGAAACGTTCACCGTGTGCCACAGATCTAGGGACCCTTTTTTGGCGCGGCTGGCTGTGCGGCACAGTGCACAAAATTACTGTGGGGCACAGTCAGCTGCGTCAAAAAGGGGTCTCTAGATCTGTGGCACGCGATGAACGTTTTGATCGTCGGCCATCTTGCTGGTAGTTAAGTCGAGCGACGGCAATGGCTGCCCTTTTTTTAGCATTGGACAATCTATCCAGCTGTTCTCGCATTCTTCCATTTTTCAGCAGATGTCAGTGCTGTTAAAAATAATCGTGACACTTTTTTTGCGGGGCGTGCTAAAAAGTAAAGGATTCTCTTGGAGCTATGTCACCCGCAACTATTTTTATAGAAATCAAATATATTCTTCTTGACTGGCAAGAACAAAAGCCTAGGACGAAAAGAAACAAAACCCGAAGTGGTTGAAAGAATTCGTGATTCGTTTTTGCGGAGTACCTCAAAATCAACGCCGTGTCACCGGAGAGGTACATATTGAACACCTGTGGAAACTTCAATAAATGTAGTTTTGAGGTAAATTTGAATTTTCTAAATATATTAATTACAACGTTCACATGCAGTAGACGTGAAAGAAACTTATGAAACTTTGGCCACTATACTCCACTGGTTGAGCCTAATGAAATCAGTTTGTCTCCGATTCATGTCAAGTTTGGTTTTATGAAGAACTTTGTTAAAGGCCTGGATAAATGAGGTCAGGTCTTCAATTATTTGAAAGAAAAGTTTCTCAAGCTGAGTGAAGCAAAGTTAAAAGAAAGTATATTTATTGGACCACAAATAGAAAAATTGTTCAACGATCCATCCTTTTGATATCAGACTGACAAATATTGAGTTAGCGGCTTGGACCTCATTCAAACCAAGTGGGAAGGGCATTTTGGACAGGAAAAAGATGATATCTATGTTGGCATGTGTATACATATAAAAACTAATGTATACACATGAAATAATATTGAATTATTAAGTTCTTAATATGAATTTCTTGTTAGTTTCAACTATATCAAATTTTGTCGGTATTGCTGCTGATTTTCTTGTGCCTCTTGGAAATGTGACGTGATAGACATAAATTGATTTTACCAGTGAATTCAGTACCCTGAAATTAAGTAAATCCACCCATTTACAAACCAGAGGCAGAAAAAAAAGTTGAAATTTGTTGACTAGTGTTATCAATAATCTAATTAAAAAACAATGTAATAATTATAAATTGTCCCCAAATGCTGTTTTGCATTTTGGGGACAAATCCCAAGGAATCGGGGCCATCGTGATTCTACCGGGCCTGCTTGTGCACTCCGAAAAAGGCCTACGAACGTGGCCTGATTGGTTAGATTCGACCGTTAGATGATGTATCTAAGTGCTGGAACCAATACGTGAGCATCTTTAGGACTCTTTGGATGAGTCATCGGAATGCACAAGCAGGCCCGGTAGAATCACGATGGCCCCGAAAGAACCGCAGAAATCGGGGACTGTCCTCAAAAATTGGGGACTTATTGTAAGGTGGCGAGATTTTTGAACATAGAATCGGGGACATGTCCCCAATTTTTATAATTAGTGAAATAATTAACATTAATTTAATTAAAAACAATGCAATAATTAAAAATTGTCCCCAATTCCCGTTTTACACTGTGGGTACAATTTGGAGAACGTCCTGAATTTGGGCACTGCCCCGGAAAACGGGGACGTTTGGTCACCTTAACGAATGGGCACCTTAGGTAATGGAATAGGAGTAGGTGAGAGGGAGCCTCGAAATGAAAGCAGGCCTATAGAGAGTGTTAATCAGTTCTTGAACGTAATATACTGGTGGTCATTGGCGCCAAACTATTTTTACGTGAAATGTGCTAGCAAACTATTGCCAATCGTATTCCATATCATCAATAGTTTCAATTGTCCGGCATTTATCTTAAAGAAAAATCGCTCGTCTAGGTGGACCACCGGTATGCTACGTCAGTACCGAAAAATGTATATCATGTGGTTAAATTAAATGAATTAAATTATTTACATTTTGATATATTTCATTTAAACATATTTCGGTACCTTTCACTTTTGGGGCCCCACAGAAAACCAGGACCGATATGTGCGATAACGTGCCGATGTATAGAGAATAAGTTTGTCGTAAATTGAAAATCCCACAATAGATGCGTCTTGTCAAGGTTTGCACGAAATTGTTATGCAGATAATTCGATCACTCAGCTAAGTTCTTAACTTGGTTAGAATTCTAGCTCAGAGGCATAGACAGATACTATTTGACTACGGATTACGTAGAAACTTAAACTTCCGGCCTATAGTAGGAAACGGGCACGTCCATTAGATGATGGGGATGGCAGTCAGATGTACGACTGATGCTCAGTTACTTAGACGTAGTTATGAAGAAGTAAAGCTGCATTCATACTGGCCGTTACGTGCCGCTCAGACTCCGCGCTGATATCCTCATTAATAACAATGATAATAAAAGTCCCGCATGCAATATTTCAGTGCATTACAGATTATTATAGATTACTGAGCGTGGACGTCAACACAAGAGGAAACACGTACATTCACTCCGCTGGCTTTACCCGACCCGCTTATTTGGATTCACTTTCACGGACAGATTGCCAATATTCTACGCGATCCGAAGTCAAACTATACAAAGTTTGTACGAAAATGTCATTCAGCCACGCACGATACGAACATACGGATTTTAATAGATCTGACTAGCTGCGTACCCGTTCTCCGCACGGTGGGAAACGAATATTTTCTTTGCACTTATATTTCGAATTAAACCCAGTAATGCGGAATTTCAAAACGTGGAAAAATACTTGAATCGTGACTAAAAGTTGGCATGGTGCATTGACGTGCACAAAACTAGTCTGTGTGCGATCAAAAAGGAAAGAAGTTACGCATGCAGACAACTTTTCTCGAAAAATGCCTGATTTCTACAACATATAATTCTTTTAATTTATAGCATTAATATATAGTACATACCACATAAATAACATTGCATGATGTTGACAACAATTTTGACAAAATGTGTCAAAATGAGACATATGTTCTGATATTATGACGCTTTAGCTCCTGTAATTAACATGCCTTTTCAATGGCAACACCAAACATCATTGTATTTCTACGGAGCGCAAATAAGTTTTGGAAGCAATAGTGATCATGTGATATATCATCTATATGCTAGAGATAGACATAACTGTAAAAAAAAGTGGTTTATCATAAATGAAATGACGTCATTTTGATGTCACGAGTTTAAAAATGCAATAGAAATCTTAATTAGTAAGACTCCTATATACCGAGCACACCTACGCCTTCTGAAAATTGCCCACATTAGGCTTAACACAGCACTCCTTGGCGACACCGCTTGGTAGTCTTATTCTGCATTTTAAACCAATAAATTTGTTATTATGGGTGGTTGTGCCGCTATAAATCGTTCTAATCATTCAAGAAATGGATCTAGAATGGCCAAATTCTCTAAAGATGAAGAAAAAAGAAGAAAATGGGTGATCAACATGCGACGAGATCCCGGATCGTCTGCTCAAATTTGCCTTGTAAGTTCGATTTTATTATTGAAAATTTTTACTGTTACCTTAGGAAATGCCTTTTTCTTGTAAGTTTATCTTTGTTATTTAATTCAAAATACCAAAGTTGTTCGTAGCTTGTTTAGTTTTGTTAAAACGCAAATGTTATGTTAAGAGTGCGTTTTGCATTATCGCCAAAGCTCGCCAAAGCTACTTGTTGTGTTTGTAAACAAAACCGTGTTCTTTAGCATTAAAAAATGTGTTTAAAAAGCAATAGACAACACATATGTTAATAAATTTAATTAAGCATCTTGAATATTGTTCTATACCTCCAATTATTTTCGCAATCATAATAAAATATTAAAGTTTGTCACTAATTACGTTTACTTTAACGAAATGCCAAATTAGCGAGATTAATATGCCAAAGTAGCGAGAAGTGCGCCAAAGATAGCAACCCCATAGGTTTGGGTAGTTTCGGTTTGGACAACTTTTCGAGACGTAAGCCGGCCTGTATTATAGGGGTTCTTTTAATTAGGTTTCCAAGCTTAGACAAAATATTACACCACGAGTGAAATAATAAACTTCTGTATTATCAGATGCTGTAGAAAAGTAAAATAACGTGAGTTTTGGTCATTTCCCACTTTCATTCCCTAATTCATGTTAGATATCGCATGGCTGACTTGGATAAATACAGGCTGTCCGGAAACCAGTTTCTCCAATGGGATTTTCCGTACGAGTAAATTTTCGCTTCTTCGCCGATTTGTCGCTTTTATCCAACGAATCACTGTTGCCAACTCTGCCGGAGAAAATGTGCCTAAAATCAAAACTAAAAGTATCCAGGAATGGATAACAATGACACATTCAAATATAACAATCGTGTCTAAACAAAAACCGTGCTCGAGCGAAATAGCACTCAAGTGCTAAAAAAGGCGCCAAACGCGGCTTTTTTTTTTTTTCCCTCGGCTTGAAAACATTGGCTGCATTCGTAAACGATAAACTCGTTGCACGTGTGCAACTCGTTTGGCGTTTACGAATACGGCCATTGTTATCCATTCCTGGATACTTTTAGCTTTGATTTTAGGCATATTTTCTCCGGCAGAGTTGGCAACAGTGATTTGTTGGATAAAAGCGACAAATCGGCGAAGAAGCGAAATTTTACTCGTACGGAAAAATGGATAAATACAGGCTGTCCAGAAAGCTCCAAGTGAGCCATGGATATCGCAACTGACAATGAAGGAATTTTGCCGTCATGAGTTTAAAAATGAGTTAGAAATCTACGTAAAAATTTACTATTATGAAATTTTAAAAGTATTTTGTTTAATGCATGAGCTACCCTTGACGATTTTTGAACACTATGATTTTTCAGCAACCATAACAACGAAAGGAAACTTACAATTTTTAAAATAGTGAGAAATTCAAAAGGGGCCACAGGGGGGAAAATACTAATTAACATAAAACATAGTATTCATTATCGGCCGACAGCCATAGTATGAATTCCAAAAATCGCGCAAAATGTCGCCAAGTTTTGACTACTTTTGTCGGTATACATATATTATACATTTTTTTGGCGGAAATCCAGAAATTTAACAAGTTCTTCCACAAAATTTACGCCATTAGCAACATAGCTCTGAAAAATATTTGAAATACTGATTAGCTAGGCATCACACCAGCATCTCAAAATTAATTTTAATAAGCTCTGTTGCAAGTGAGTTACAATATTAATCCGTTTGAAAACAACTGTGATAAATAACCAGACTAAACAAGCATGGTCAGAACGTAACATCATAAATTAAAGAATTGCGTGAAATTCTAAACTCTGCTACACAATTTAACACCCTATTCGATATTTGAGCGATTCTAAATATCTCCACGAGATTACACAGTTTGATGTTTATCACAAAACGGAACCATAGAGGATTTAAATATTTAGATTGGTACACCTTGGATATTTTCAATCACGGCGAGATGAAATAATTTGCGGTGCTAAATTTGCGCCAATCTGACAAGAATTATGCATAAAAAGATAAGGAGAGGTGTTTTAATGGCAACCATTATAAATAATGTTTATTGTTTATGCTAATGTATAAATTGCTAAGAATCATCAAAGAGTAGAAAAGGCACCACTGGTTTCAAATTCCTACACTAATTATTTAAATTGAGCATTAGAGAGGGGGGGAAACGAAGATCAATAACATTTAATAAGTAATAGACAGTAATAGGTAGTATTAGATTTTTTAGGTTAATATGAATTGAAGCACAGTATACCACATTAATAAATGTTTCGTGAAATTAAAAGTGGTCTCTTCATTTTTTCAACGGTCGTCTTGCAACTAACTAAAGTATAATCCTACGTTGCGTTAATGTATACCATGATAGTTTCAACAAAAGAGACTACCTAAATTGCATTTTTTTTTTATGGCACAGGTATTTATTTTAGGAAAATATTCTTTTCCTACAGTGCGAAGAACGGGCACACAGCTAGTATAAAATAATCTCGATTATATGAAACTTGTTATAGTATACGATTTAAAGTAAAGAAGGAATCGTATGTTCGGTACCATTTCCCACAAGTTTCTATTAATAGATATCCTTTACTATTTTGAGGTGAACAGTAATAATATGTTCATAATCATTATTAATGAAATCCTTATCATGCATAGCAGTGCATGGGCATGGTCGTGACAGGGGTCATTTGGATTCTATGTCTTAGAAAATTGATTGTAATTAAATATTTTCTACCTAAATATATGAGAGATAGATAATGGTGAGAATGTTTTTATAATACTAGGGGCCAAGGCCCCCAGACTCGCTACGCTCGCTTTTTCGTATGAGGCATTCGGCCCCTAATCAGGCTTATTCGTAAAAAAGACATAATTTCAACAGACAAAACCCGAAGATGGGATCAGATAGAATGTTACTGAGCTACACATTGCTTGGTTCTTGCATGTTCATTGGTACATAAAAATTTAAACTTCGCACTACAGTAGACCCCTCCCCCTCATAACACGGAAGGTATGTTGTTATGGGAATCCGTGTTGTACGGGTCCTGAGCTATACTACACCTGGAGTGCGGACTCCGCTTATAATCGCTGGAAAAATTATGTGCACTCCTCAGAAACACAATGATATTTAAGCTTGCCATTCAAATTTATATTAATTAGGAGCTAAAGCGTAATAAAATCAGAACAGCTATTTCAACTGTATTTTTAATAATGTAAACACTATTGGACACCTTGCGAATTTGCCACCCATGGCGATTTTTCATTATTTGGCGACTCGCGTACGTGTAAAGTTAATAAAATCTACGGAACAGATAGGATAGCTTGCCACCAATGGCGACTTTTCATTATTTGGCGATTTACACATGCTCACAACCTATAATTACTGTTCATTTAAGGTTACCGGAAAACCGTTATCCATATTTTCATTTACATAATCGTTTGCAGATTGGCGTACTTAGCACCACGAATGTACCATCTCGTCGCGCTAGCAAATATCCAAAGTGTACTATAACTGCTATAATGGCATAGTTTAAATATATAATATATTTCTACTGGTAGCAAATAATCCAGCTGGACCGAACCGGCTTTAAAATAATCTGCATTTTAATTATTTTTCATTTTCAAGATATTAGTTATTTTGTTTTGGAAAAACGAATAATGACTAATTCTAAACTCCTGTTGTCTAAGTGAACTTACTATTTGAAAATTGTCAACTTTGTGTAACACATTTTGAGTTACTTATTTCATATAGTTTTTATTTTGGCGTAAAATAGGCGTAATTCTAACTCATGTTTGTAAATTACACGCGATTCTAGATACTTGGAAACGCTTTGTTGCAAAGGAATGAGTGACTTTTGCCAAATCTGGCAACCATTATGTTTATTTTTTTATTAATATCTTCTAAAATAATTCGATTTTCGAAATTTAACTCAGCTTAGCAGGTTCCTCGGAATTTTTCGAATCTGTGGGCACCTTAGTCGAAATGTATTCCAAATCCCCACGGTTTAGGAGAAGATAGGTGAGCAAGCTTTTGACAGCGGCGACGACAGCGGCCTTACTTTTTTTTTAGAATAGAGAGATACTTGTTTAACTTTAGAATAAATAAATAAAAATAAAGAATGGTATCGCATGTACGTGTTTATTTATTTAATTAAAAATTCTGAATGAATTATCCTTGGTAATTTAACTATAACTGATGTAAACCATATGTTTGCGGAATCTTATTGGATCACGAATTGTGATTTGATGAGAATGCACACTCTTGGAGTTCTTAGACTCACCAAAATAAAATAAATAGAACATTAATTTGATGGTGCTTCAAAATGAATAGGATTTTTGTTTCTATTCTATTTTGCAATATATTTCCTTCACATGTGTGGTAACATTTTTACGAAGTCCATTAAAAAACGTTGGTAAATCGAAAATATTCGGAAGAGCATATGTGTTTGTGCCCTTTCAGGGATAGCCATTCAGGTTAGGTTATTATCGGAAATATTCGAACCGTTTCAAGAGCTATGGTTTCATAGATGATGCTTATCGTTCAATATTTACCCATGATTAAAAATAATTTACTTTTAAATTTCAAACATAAGTCCTTTTTCGGTGCAAAAAAACTTCAAAAATATTTATTTCCTCAGAAGTTCAAATAACTTCCTCTGTTGTGGGTAGAACTCTAAACGTTAAACAAACAAACTATATTACAAATTTGCACGAAGTAAAGTAGTTTTTTTTTTTTTTCAACTATCGTAATGCCAGGTTACGAGTGAAACAATTCCATAGTTTTGCTCTGATTGAATAAATTTTAATCAGGTGTATTAGAAAAATATCTGCTTCCTCCCGTATGAAGGGTACACAGCTAGTTTGAATTACAAATCGATCATTCATTACAAATAAACAGGATTACTGTTCATTACAACGTAAGTACATAATTATTGATAACTAATAAATTCACGTACATAATTATTGATTAAATCGAACAAAATACAACATGTGGAGAAAAATGTGTATCGCTTATGCATACCGTACGCATAAACCAGCTGTGTCACGCTGCGGCCTGTGCGCGCACAACTTTTTGAATTTTAAATGTGCACACAAATCGAGCGCAGAATTCGAAAAGTAACTAAAATAAAAAATCAAATATTTCCAATGCTAACCCAGTGAAAAGTGCGGTAAAATGTATACGAACGTATAAAAATATGTGAAATTGTGAGAATTTCATAAATAAATGTGCGATACTCTTACAGCCTTAAAAAACATTAATTTTTTTTTTACAAAGAATTTTAAATGCATAAAAATGTGAATAAACGTTCATAAATGTTTATTAAAAGATAATGTGCCAAAACCTGTTTAATTGCATAAATAGAAAGTTTAGAAAGCTTGACAAGAAGTTTTCAGCTCGTAACTTTTACTTCTGGTCTGTTCAAGGGAAATCCCTGGGGTTTTTTTTGGGGAAAAAGGGCTTTGAGAATAGAAAAGGTTTCTCCGTTTGCTCCGATTCATTATACAACTGGTCGACTAAAATGGGGGAGTGAAAACTGTCAGCTTCCGTAGAGCCCCCCCTCGTCAGAGATTAGCTTGGCTTTTCGAACTGCGGGGAGAATCTGAGGAGTGAAAGGGGGTAGGAAAGGAGAGAGTCGACCAGTTGTATAGTACAGCTCCAAGATAGTTGAAAATAAGCAGGAGTGTAATGTGTTTTCATGTATTTTTATAATCACAAATGCTTCAATTATTTATTTCGGGGATTTCTGCTGAATTTTTTGCAATTAATAACTGATATTTTATTTATATACACCTACGTATTTAAAAGATATGTTGATTTTAAAAGATAATTTTTAAAGGTATTCGAAGGTTTTCTATTTTTATTTTTTAATGCATCTGACAGTCAAAAACAGTACGATTGTTTAAAAATTTGTTAATACATACTTAAGAGCTTACTCTGGGGATATTTTATTTGTTTTACTGAAGGAAATGGTATGTTTTGTTTTTTTTCTTTTTTTGAGTATCAATAATTAAAATTTCAAATGCATAAAAAAGCAAATATTTTTACAATGTTTTAATAAAATTGTAATGATTCTAATGTTGAAACCTACTGGTGACCATACTTTAATCACAAAAATATGGATCATAGAGCAGCTCTGCAATTTTTTGTAATTTTATACAGTAAAGAGTAAATATATACGTGAATATTAAAATGTGATTGTGTTGAGATGGTTCTTGCTGGGTTTTAAATAATGATTTATGAGGTAGTCATTACTCAATTTTTAACTGAAGGTATGAACTAGGCTGTCTCTTGATTTTTCATATCAAGGACTAGAAATTTTTAGACATCCCCCCCCCAAAAAAAGAAAGAAAGGAATTGAAGATTTACTCGAAATTGCAAGTTTTTTCGCACAATAAAGACACACTTTAATCACTCTGTAGTCAGACATTAAAATAACATTTTTTTTTTTTTTTTTTTTTTTTTTTGCATGTGATTAATTTATGAGTAATAACTTAGCACGAATTGTACAACTTATTTAAATAAAGCAGGAACGGGGAAAAAGAGTATTGAATTTAAATATTAATAGTGAATAATACCTCCGGTGTATTTTTATTAATGGGATAATGCAAAAATCAAGAATTATATTAGTTATTTTATCGGATGTATGTAAATAAATATTTAATACTATAAGTTTAAAACAGACTCTGTTAAAATTCACATTTTCTTCCCCCTTGAAACAGATAAAACAAATGTCAATGAATTTTTGTCTCAAAGCTACATGTTCTTGCTTTTGCAAAATCGTAGGCAAATAAAAATTGGGAGGGGGGGGGGTATGTAGCGTTGAAATTTTTTTTACCTATAGTTGAACTGCAGAATCAATGCAAATAAAAAAACTACTAATTTCATTGACTAAAATTTCGGGGGGAGGGTGGGAAATCAAACCCTCATGATGTCCCTCCCGGGGGGGTTACGGCCTTGTGTTTTTGGTAATACGGAATACAGCTAATATGATACGACTAATTAAAGAAACCTGTTCCAGCCCAGCTAACCCCTGCTAATTCACATGGCTTTGTCTATTAAATTTTGCAATGCTCTTGCTGTGAAAAAAATAAAAAATTAAAAAATTAATAAAATTAAGATTAGTTCTTTTTTTCTGACAGGATTGGGATCATTATTGAGTTTGATGGTATTGTAGTATAATGTGGAATTTATACACCTAATCAAAATGGTTAAGTACTTCATCCCAGAGGGCCTTACTTTTTTAGAAATAAAAAGATCATATTTTTGGAAATTGAGTATTAATTTTAAATATAATATTTTCACCGTTTCAGAGTAAAAAGAAAAAAATGCTGCTTATTACTTTTGGGGAAATGCATTCCTGATTTTTATAAGTCAAATAACATATATAAATAGATTTTGAGTGTAATAAAAGTAAAATTTTTTAAAACGCACAATAAGATTTTGAGTGTTTATTACTTCTTTAGTATTTAATGGAACTTTAGAACGGATGTCGTTGAAATTACTTAACCAAAAACTAGTTGTTTTTCCGTCAGTAAAAACATATTGTATTAGATTTCATAAATTACATTTACATAATAAATGATATCATTTTCATGGTAAAACATATATATAAAATGGAACAGACCAAAACAATTTAGATATTTTTAGATGTTCTAAGAGATGTAAAAAAAAAAGAGAGAGAGAACAAGAAGGGAAGCTTTGGAAGTAGCGAGGCCAGAACTCTGGAATTACTGCTTGCCAATCGCTCGCTTTACTGCAGCGCCATAATTTCATTGACACGTTTGCTGTAAATTTAAAGCATTTCCTTTTTCTCCTGTTTACCGTTTACTTACTTTGATGGTAATGTATTGGAAAATCCTTGACACACAAGTCTTCTAAACCGTTTACTTTCTCCTCACACATAAATTTTGCAAATCTATCAATAAATTCTAAAATTTCCATATCTTCTGTCTTCAACAGCGCTGTAGTCCGCCATGTTTGTTAACAGATTAGAGCCTCACAGCGCATGCGTCGAATGTAACAGGCCGGTAACCCGTCAACTCCGATATAAGAAAGACCCCTCACAGCAACCATAGAAGCTCGTGACGAAAGCAAAGTTAGGCCGTAGGTTTTTCGGCTGGGTTACTAGCTGCGCTCGCTTATCATCGGAGTATTATCGCCAATTCACCCCGCAGGTACTATTATTGAGAACAAGGGCAGGTACGTCAAACCGGTGGAACGGCAGGTAAATCGTCACAGGTGAAAGAGAATTGGCGAAAGTGTACTATACCTTTTCGCCATCAATGGGATTTTGTTTGCTTCGAAGTTCTTGAAGAATGCCCATTATTTGATAAAACTATGCTTGTTAATTGTATTTAAAGTATGGTATACAAGTATTCAGTACCTTTTTGTAGAGGTAATTATGCAGATGGCCCCAAGGTATCCGTTTTCAGTTTACCAAAGAATGAAGAACTACAAAGGAAATGGATAAATGCCATTCCCCGTGCAAATATTAATCCATCAAAGAATTTTAAAGTAAGTGCTTTTTTGTTTGTTTTTAAGAATGTATGTTTAGTATATTTGAATTTATGTATCTATAAATCTTTTATATTCATATAAGCATTAAATTTTTTCTTAATTCATGAATTTCATTTCAGTATACAAATAATTTTACATTCTTTATTGTGTATATATATAGATATACACAAGTGTATATATATAGATATGTGTGTGTGTGCGTGTGTTATCAATACTTTTTTAATTCCTCTTTTTAAAACATAAAAAGTAAAAGCTGGACTTAAAATTGCAAAACAATAATAATAATAATAGAAATTTTGAAAACAATATGTAAAATAAAATCATATTTTGTTATTTGATTTGCAGTTGGAAGAAAATTTTGAAAATTTATTTTTTACAAAATTACAAATAACGAATTTAATAATATTATAAAGATTGATATTTAATAATTCTACGAATACTGATAAAATTATTACTCTTATAAGTAATAGCATTATTTAAACCTCATAGTTCATAGTATAGTTAATAGTAATCACAATTCTCGATCACTTGATATTTATCTGTTAGTAAAATGTAGGCTTTTTTATTTAATTAGTGAAAACTATTCATTGCAGGTCTGTGAATTACATTTAAAAAAAGAAGATATTAGGAGAACTTCAGAATGCTACAATCCAGCAACGGGTGAGAAAATAGTGGCAACCTTAACACAACCAAGTCTTAAGGATGATGCTTTGCCTACAATTTTTCATGGCTGTCCTGCATATTTATCAAAACATATTAAGGCCAGAGAAGCTCCAGAAAACAAAGCTGAAAGGAGAGAAAATGAGCAACTGCAAAAGACTCTTGAATTAAGTGTGAAATCATTTGAAGAATATCAATCAAATACTTCCTTTCAAACTCTGGAAGAATTATTATTATTACTAAAGGATATTCAAATTCCAGATGTGTTTACGATTGTCAAAGCTGAAAATACAGTTATGTTTTTAAAAATATCCTCATTGCCAGTACCTGAATTATCGTTATCAATAATAATAGATGAAAATTTAATGGTAAGTGTTTTTTATCATAAAGTACCTATCACTGTGCATAATAATTTTAAATTACCAGTACAATTTACAAATATAAATGATTTGCTGTCTCTATTGCATGTGTGTATTAATTTTATGCATAGATGTGTATGTGCTCTAATGCATAGATGTGTATTAATTTTACCACATCCAAGTACTCTTAATAGACTCACTTCATCTTATAATTTAGATCCTAGAGTGCAAGTACTGCAAGATAATTTCTTAAAATATGCTAAAGATAAATTTCAATATTTAAATAATTTTGACAAAGTTGTAAATTTAATGATGGATGAAATTAATTTAAAACCCTTTCTAGATTACAAATGTGGTGACATAATTGGAGCCTCATACAATTCAGGTAAAGCTGCAAATTCGGCATTTGTTTTCATGATACAAAGTTTTAAATCTCCTTATAAGGATATAGTACATAACTTGCCAGTAAAAACAATAACCGCAGAATTATTGCACGAAGTGATTTCAAAAGTAATTAAAGGGTTACACAGTATAGGTTACAATGTTATTTGCATATCATCTGACAATAGGAGTGTGATTATTAGTAGCTGAATTTGGTTAGATTGAATAAGACTGCTTTGAGCATACATGCTGTTCTCGTATTCAATTATTTTAAAAATGAAATTTTAAAACTAAGAAGGGTATTCCAATCAAATTACAAAGATAAATTTATTCATTGTTAATTGAATATGAATATGTTTATAAATGTAAATAATGTAAAAACCTTTATATTTTACTTAATAAATATTTTTCGATTCAAACTGTCTATGTGCTTGTTTTTCTTTAATTTTCTTTATTTTTTATAGGTGATAATTAAGAGTTTTGGAAACGTTTTAATTAATATTAAACTTTTTTTTAGTTTTTTCTAAATGTTTTAATGCTTCTACAAAGGGGGAAAACTAAATAAACTACATTTTCATTCAATTTTTAATTGGTCAAGAAGTTAATTTCATGGTAACTATCCTAAACTCTACAATAAATAGTATAATCACTATGCGTAACGAGTGCATATAAAAAGTGATCTAATTTTTAATTAACAAGTAGAAAAAATTGTGAGTTAATACGTTTAAATACGTTCCCTCCTCGGAGTAGGGGGAAAGGTTGGCCTAACAATTGTGACTTCATTTCTCCCGTTGAAGGTCTTTCATCTATCGGGGTTGACGGGTAACCACCCGAATTCGGCTCATTACATTCGTCTGTTAAAAACGAGATGTAACCAGCCGATTTGGCCTTGTGAATACCATTTTTTTTAACCATCCGATTCTATGGTAGTCGGGCTGTTACCAGCTGGTAGAAAGTTTCGTGAATACGGGTGTTAGAGCTATATGCATCCTTCCTGCAGTTTCCAGCTACAATTAGGATCTTCTTCAAATGGGGGGGGGGATGAGGATTTCCCATCGGCAGACCCTACAGCCGAAGGCTCTTTACATCTTACGAACCTCCGGGGACAGAGATTAGAAGCATAGCACTTCTGAATATTGGAACCCTTCAGAAACTGCTACTGACCACTGATGGGATTTTCTGAAACACAGTTTAATGTGCATTAACATCGCATGTACACGGTGGTCTTCAGTGGTACATTAGTATCGAACTCGCAACCTTCCGGTTTGCCAGTCCAAAAACCACGGCCTCCGAAAACCAGTTGTGAGAAAGATTAGAGATTTTCAGCGTGTCGTTAATTTAAGGGATTTTAAAGCCAAATACTTCTAAAAAAGAAAACGGCAGATTGAGACAGGTGTCCGTTATTACAGGTTTTCAGTATCCTCAAATTGAAGGTTTTTAAACTCCCACTTGAGTAAAAGAAAACGACTAGTTGAGATAAATGTCCCCTATTAAAAGTTTTCTCTCCGTCTTCAAATTGGATGTTAAAAAACCTCCACTTAAAATGGTCACTAGCATAACAAAAAATGGGCAGTTTTGTTTGTTTGCCAGGAGAGGACAGCTCACGTCATCGGATGTGTCGTTCAGAGGTACATCTGATCTTTCTAAGATTTTCCCCACACAAGATGGGTCCTCATCAGAAGGAGGGACATGAATATTCGCACCCCTTGTAAAGCGACTGCTGGCGACGTCAAGAGGACTTTCGAAACAACAGATTACACAACTTGTACATGGTGGCCTTCATTGATATCTCGGAGCTTAGCACCTAATCTTCATAATCTAAGCCAATGTCTTAATCCTTGGGCTACTACGCCTCCCCTCCCCCCCCCAAAAAAAAAATTTACGCGCGGTTGGAGTAAAACTTCTTTGACGTTTACGACACATATCACTGAAATGATTAAACTTTAACTTAAAACAAATATCATATTATAATTTAATTACATTTATTATTCATGTACATTACAAAGATTATATATATGTTATATTCATATTATTCATTGGAAATAGGTACTTGAATGTCATCATAATTTTTTATGTATGAAATTCGCCGCTAATTATTTGGGGATTTTACATCGTAGGTACAAATAATAGGATATACCCCCTTCCCTTAAATCGAAAAAACAAAGCTCCGTTCTGAAAAGCTTGTGGAATAATCAGGCCATGATTGAAAGTGTTTGGTTAGTGTTAGTAGTAGTTTGTTAACAAACTGCAGATTAAAAAAAATATATACAAATGATTTAAAAGAAAAAAAAAAGTGTGTGCGTGTAATCTTTACGCGCGGTTGAAGTAAAACTTCTTTGACGTTTACGACACATATTACTGAAATGATTAAACTTTAACTTAAAATAAATATCATATTATAATTTAATTATATTTATTATTCATGTACTTTACAAAGATTATATAAATGGTATATTCATATTATTCATTGGAAATAGGTACTTGAATGTCATCATAATTTTTTATGTATGAAATTATAGGTTTGTGGTAACTATAATGTGAAACATAAATTTTACTCTCTAAATTTGCTAATTTTCTTGAAAATGCAACATCTACCGTTGTACCGAAACGCGTTGTTGATTGAAATCGAGAAGTATTCATAGTTAGATCAAATTTTTCTTTTAAAAAATCAACTAATGGCTGAGATTCTTGAGAGCGAAAATTAACATTAAAATCTCCAGTAAGAATCATCGGTAATTCATGATAATTACTTAGAATCCGGGAAGTGTCCCTGTTGTAGTATTATTCTTTAACTGTTCTCTTATACCATTGTTCCGTCTGGAGGTTGGGTTTGAATGGGAGGAACGTCCATAGTCTGGTATTATACTTTAACTGTGTTCTTTAACTGATGTTTTCCTCTGTTTGTTGGGTTCGAATACAAGTAGTGTAATATTTTTTGTGTGTTTTTCTATCACTATTCTTAAACGTTGATTTCGTCTGCTGGCAGGTTTTGAATTATTATTCTGTATTCGTGTTTTTAAACTGCAGGTTCTGTCTACCTTGTTTGGGATTGATTGCAGCCAGGGTCCGTTTCTTTGTGGTGTTCCATCCCCGTGTTAAACTGTTGCTTGCTCCGTCTTGATGTTGGGTTAGAATCCACGGAATGTCCATTTGTTGTTCTTTTATTCTGTTCTTAAACCGTTTGCAGCCAGTGTTTGTTTCTTTGTGGTGTTACATACCTGTATTCTTAAACCGTTGTATATATATCATTATAAATATATATATCATTACTATATATAAATATATATATCATTATAACTAATGCGTTCACACAAACTACGTTCTTCTAAATTTACTAACATTTCTTAAAATACAGCTTTTGGGCAAAATGATAACAGACATGACATACATAATATTTAGGAGTTTAATGGAGTTTAATGAAGTTTAATGGCTTAACGGCCAATTTAACTGGCATTTAACGAATAATAATATCACTTCGCTTCGAAACTATTGCCTATATTCATTACGAAATAGTACCCTAACACAATAATGCCATTAAAAAACATCTGAAGCCAGTAATTACTATATTTCACGTTTCTAAGTCTATGTATTTAATTTTTTGAAGTTCTGCTAATTCAACGATCTCCATTTACTTCGCCTCGATGGAAATATAAATAATCTGAGATGCGCAGAAGCAGAAAATTCGCAGTTACTCAGTGTGCAGTAGCGCCATCTGTTTGCAACAACGGCGTTATTCAACTTTCTAAGAGAAGTGCCACATCCTATAAATTTACCATCGTGGTGTCGAAGTATCATCCTCAAACAGTGTTCTTAAACGAAAATTTCCCTCTGCTGTTTAGGTTCGTTTGCAGCTACTGTCCCTTTAATTGTGGTGTTCCATCCCCTTGTTCTGTCTGGAAGTTGGGTTAGAATCCAGGAAAAGTGTTCTTTAACTGACGTTTCCATCTACTGTTCCGGTTCGTTTGCAGGCAGGTTCCGTTTCTTTGTGATTTTCCAAAACTATGTATTGTATATTATTCATTTAAAAATAAGGATTATCGAGAACCTCCTGTGAGGTTTTGATTACATGTAAAATATTATGTTGGATGCAGTAGCGTAGCCAAGGGGGGGGGGTTTAGGGGGGTCATACCCCCCATGAGGAATTTTTTGCCATACAAAATGTATACTCTTCACTACATTATCACATACACGTATATATATATATGAGTTGCAGTAGTCGTAACACCCCCCCATGAAAAATTTCTGGCTACGCCCCTGGTTGGATGAACCTTCAAAACGCTTATTGATGTCTCAAAGATACGGCTCTTAATTTTTTTTCTCGCCGTTCTTTTCCCTAACAGGTTCCGCGTATTTTTACACGATGAATTCGGGGAACGGCGAAAGCAGGTCGAAAAGGTAGGTTTTTCAGCGGTTCCTCTTTTTCGGGGCGCGTTTGGCGTGGAGTTTGACATATACGTCACTTGCTTTACTGAGCGTTACTTCCGTCAGAAAAAAAAAATCTGAGTTACTCCCTAGTCGCCACTAAAGAAGTTTTACTTCAAAAAGTGTGTGCGTGTAATCTTTACGCGCGATTGAAGTAAAACTTCTTTGACGTTTACGACACATATCACTGAAATGATTAAACTTTAACTTAAAATAAATATCATATTATAATTTAATTATATTTATTATTCATGTACTTTACAAATATTATATAAATTTATATTCATATTACTCATTGGAAATAGGTACTTGAATGTTGGAGTGCCCTCACCACCAAGGATCACAATCCCTAATATGTTGCGTGTAATTTTGGAGGTAATGAAGACACTATATTAAAACATATCTTTTTAATAAAAACACAAATACTAAACAGACTAAAACAGGAATACAATCTTACACTTGAACAACATCACTGGTGCCGGCAGAAGCAGAACTGGTCTGCTTCACGAGAGGCTGGGAAGGGGTTCACCTGAGATAAAGGGGGAGGGCGACCGCGATAGCGGTTTACGCCCACCAGACCCCCCCAGGCTTATTTATTTACTACAAATAAAACCTTTACAATCGCTAAAAGCGTTATAAACCGCCAAAGGCGCACAGGCCAGGCTGAAAATATACATATATAATTACAGCACACACACGCGCAAAAAAAAAAAAAAAAAAAAAAAAAAAAACACAAATCAAACACATAGCAGACAAAATACTACGTATTATGAACCCCATTTATATGCCACCTGCCCCAATTAAGAAAACCACAACATCTGAGGGGAGGATACGTTAGATATAGTATATATATATATATATATATAACATACGTTCAATCACAATATGATCAACAACATTTACAATATAAGTCAAGTCCAATTAAAATATAATTTACCATTGAAGCACGTACTTTACAATTAAAAGCCAATTACAAGTGAATTTAAAATCAGTTTACTAGTAAAACACAGAAAACTAATAAAATATATACTAAAACCTGGAATATGTTCCCAAAATTAAAATTACAATCATAAGTACATAAAAACAGCATTAAAAACCTATCTACAATGTAAGAACAATTATTCATCCACACTCCCAGATATATACTTCTTATATTTAATCCTGAGAGTTTGATAGTTCTGTGCCAATTTACAAATATTTTCTTGTTTTTTTATAATTAATATAAAATGTTTTAATTCTCCAATTTTGACATTTAAGCTAAATGAATTAGGCGTAAATGGGCAGTTTTCATATACATAATGGAGAGGACGGCCAACTTTACCACATTCACAAAGATCATTATCAAATTTACCAATGCGATACAAAAACGTGGGAAAGAAACCTTTTCCCGTTATATACGGAATCACTGTTTTATTTAAAATCGATTTATCTATACATATATTTTTATAAAAACGAAAGGTCTCCCTGCCAGTCTCCCCCCGTTCCCAGGCAATCTGCCACATAATGGCAATCTCGAGTTTAATATATTTTTTCACAGCAGAAATCGGAATGGGTACATACATCTCTTCTTAAGATGTCAAAGTTTTCTAATAGAGACTTTTTAGCCAGACTGTCAGCACGCTCGTTACCGAACGTGCCAACATGTGCCTTAATCCAAGAAATTCGAAATAAAATACTATCATGGTGATCAACGATGTCAAAAATCTGGTCTATAAAAGGATCCTCTGAATAACCAGCATACAAGGCCTCTACGGTCGAGCGACTATCGGTCAAAATCTCCACACAATCATAAGCCCGCTCCACTGTCCAACGGAGAGCGGCCAGAACAGCAAGCTGTTCCGCTTGGTAGATGGTAACATTCACAGGAAGTCTCTCACAGAAATCATAAATAAAATCTCCATTCCACTGAACTGTAAAAGCATAGGCCGTCCCCAGGTCCATCCTAGAGCCGTCAGTAAAGATTTTTAAACCACACTGATCGTATTCCGGATTACCCCTCCTATTAAGCTGCAGATTTTTCAATTCACGATCCAATTTTAACTTGTGTTCTGGTAAAAATTGTTGCATTTCGTGATATTTAAAGTTTTATTATTAATTTCTATTTCTCTTCTATGGGTAATTAGATAACTCCTCTTAATGTGATTCTCTAGATAAATATTTATTGGTGGAATTCCATATAGAACACATAGTTCGTCTGTTGAAGTGCGCGCAAAAGCACCAGATATTGCCAAGAGAAAATCTCTCTGAAGACGGGTTAATTTTAAACGAAGGGTAGGGGTGAACTCAGGGTACCAGATGTCAGAAAGATATTCGATTTGTTTCAGAGTCACAGTATTATACCATGTTTTTAAAATATTGACACTAGGACCCCAGCCCAAACCCCGAACCCCAAATAAATTTCCCATGAAAACAAAGATTCTCTCCCTCAGGGTATCAATGTGTTCAGACCAGCTCAGCCTTTCATCAATAACCAACTGTCATCAATGACCTAGATATTTCAGAGTAGTTTCTATTTTAATTGTCTTCCCATTTAGTTTAAATATAGGTTTCCTGGTAATTAACCTACGGCCAGGGAGCCTCTTATAAAAAACTATTGCTCTTGTTTTGTCCTGGGATATACTGAGCCCTAGATTCTGACACATATCTACAAAAATATTAATGCTATAATTAACCTGTTTTTCTAACTCAGACCTAGTATTAGCTGTATTCAATAAGATAAAGTCATCTGCATAAGCAAATAAGTGTGCGGGGGAGGAGTCCAATCCCTTGAGTATCAAATCTGCCACCAGAGTCCACAAAAGTGGACCCAAACATGAACCCTGGGGACAGCCTTTAGTGATATTAATGACCCTGTCACCGCCCAGAGCATCAGCAGAAATCGTTCTATTTTCAACATAGTTGCATAAAATGGCTTTTAAATAAACAGGTAACACCGATTTATTTATAGCAGTTTTCAAAACTTTCCACGATACATTATCAAATGCTCCCTGTATGTCAAAGGACACCAGTGAGCAAAATTTATTTGTTTCTAAGTTACTGTTAATAGTGTCCCGTACTTGATACATAATAGTCGATGTTGAGCGCCCCGGCAGAAAACCATGCTGATCATCATGTAGATAACCCTCATCCAGGAGATAGCTCAAAACTCTTCTTTTTAATATACGTTCGAAGGTCTTCGCCAGGACGCTCAGCAGACTAATAGGCCGATAAGAACGTGGGCAGCCAGGATCTCTTGTAACCGTGGCGAAAAAAATTACCACAGCGGCCTTCCAAACCTTCGGGAAGAGACCAACAGAGAGACAACAATTGTATAACGTTACCAAATGCCTGGCCCAATATTTAGCCATATTCTTTAAAATAAGTCCATCAACCCCATCCAGGCCAGGCGACTTATTATTTGGCTGACGACTAACAGCATATTTAAGTTCTGTAATCGTTACCTCAGGAAAAACATATGGAAAAGGCATATCGGATATCGCGGGATCAGCAGGATCACCCAAGTCTCCAGTATTCATAGCCACCCTATCTAAACCAATGTCAAAGTGCTCTAATAACAATTTGTCTAAAATATTATCAGAGGCTGGGCAGGGCGGATTAAATTGCTCTCTGGCGATTTGGCGTGCAATCAGACTCCTTTGGCAAGAGTGGTTTCTCCCGCTGTTATACACTGCACGCTAGGGGTTGCCGCCCGCACCGCAAGTTGATCCGCAAAAAACAGTAGAGCTTCCACATTCTTTTTCTGTTGCAGTATATTTACATACAGCATTTCAATAATCCGTTTCTGTCACTGCTATGGAATAGAAGTAAGGTGTTAGAGGGGGAGGGGGGGGTGGGTTTTTAAAAAGTACATATTTATTTATGCAATAACAATAATGGAAAATTGGGAAATTCAACGTTTGGGCATGAAATTTTATCTCGCAGCTATTTACAGTTTTCTTGTTATATTTTTATTTTTTCTTAATGTTTTAACAACGTTGAATTGAACGTTGAATTCAACGTTTTCCAAACGTTGAATTTCTCAATTTTCCATTATTGTTATTGCATAAATAAATATGTACTTTTTAAAAACCAACCCCCCCTCCCCCTCTAACACCTTACTTCTATTCCATAGCAGTGACAGAAACGGATTATTGAAATGCTGTATGTAAATATACTGCAACAGAAAAAGAATGTAGAAGCTCTACTGTTTATCGCGGATCAACTTGCGGTTCGGGCGGCAACCGCATATTCACAATACCCACATAGTGTTTTTGGAGGCGAGTCTTCTGATTGGTGGAAAGTCCAAAGTTGGACAAGATCTCGGCAACCCTTGGCGCACAAACGATTTGGCGTTGGCGTTGTGCTTGTGTGGTTATTTGCCATTTGCTTTGAGTCGTTGTCGTACGTGTTTGCCATTTGCTTCGAGTTGAGACATTATATTGTATTGTTTTTTTTCGCAATGGATGAAATAACTGCCCTAAAATTACCAAACGGGTATACGTATAAAGTAATTAATAGGGATGTCAATCAGTCCGGTATACTTCAGACTGATCTACGTATTTCTGAAGTTAGGGATGAAAAGACGGCTATGGTTTGTATACACTTTACTTTTACATCTTTTATTTCGATGTTTCTGCTTTATGCGTTTTATCTTTCCATAGAATCGCGAAGTTTATTTTTTTATGCGTGTATTGTTTAGTGTAAACCACGCGGTTACTAGCTGAATAGCAGGCATGTGGGGCAGATATAAATGTAATTCTGCTTCACACTTGCTATTTTGCTGGAAATATAAGCTACCGTTCTTTTTAAAAATAAAAAAATGAATGATGATGCTCTTGCTGTGAAGTCACATCGTAAAGAAGACTGCTTTATCCAACCAACTGATTCTAGGTGCAGCATTTACCTATTGGGAATACAGAATTCTTTTCTAGATCTGCCACTGATCGTAAAGTATCTTATTTTCTGTTGTTATGTATTAATCTTGATCGTGAATTGGTACTGCAATGAATTTTGTTGAAAATAAAAAAAATTTCATGGTTTGTAAATGAAATAACTTATTAGTGATACGCCTGTGAAAGTTAAGGTAAGTGCTTTTGTTTAATTAAATGGTTTTATTTTGTGTATAGACTGATTGAAGATTTTTGAGTAGCTATGCCACAAATATCCATTGCAGTTACTTTAGGTTAAAAACGGGCCACTGATTGTCAATCATTTTAATTGCTGTTTAGTGAGTTCTGGAATTTACAGAAATGTTTTTAGATTTATATTAAATTACTGTTTAAGGATTTTTCTTTCTTTTTTTGAGTTGCTTTGTAGTAAGTAAAATTCTTATGTTTTTACTAGTAAAATTTAGGAATGCAATGTTCTCAGGCAAACATACTGCATTCAGCTAATGTGCCAGATATTACAAATATCCAGCAATATATCTGTCCTCAAATTTAATACTGCGATATTACATATACATAATAAATTCTAAAACTACAAATGCAATTTTTAAATCAAAATATTTCACTTTTAATGATTTTCCAAATTGCAATTTTATCACGCAAAGAAAACAGAAAACACCTGTTCACTTTTAGACATTCTAAGCACTTTTAGACTTTTTTTGAGGTGGTAAATTCTGATACAGAGGAATATTTTTGTAACTGAAGAAGGGTGAATCTTTTGTACCACCTGAAACAATCATCTTGATGCGTAGCAATTTTTACGTGTGCTATTTTACAATGCTTTTAATTATTTTAAATTTCAACATCAGTCTTTTGCTGAGTGTTCTTGTTAAAGATAATAACTGTTCTTCATTCTTTGGTAAATTTTTATTGTTTTTTTTTTTTTTTTTTTTTTTTTTTTTTTTTTTTTCCTCCAAGAATTAACAGTGTTTCTGAGAATACAGCCTCTCGTATATACTGTTGTCTGGTGAGAAAAGTTTTCTTTTTTTTAAAATTATTTTGAAAGTAAGGAAATTTATCAATGTACAATGAATATCAAAGTTACATTGATTTTCAAGCAGTGTTGTCTGCATCAACTTTAATTGGAGTAAAACAGGTTTAATTTCATAAAAACAATCCCCAAAAGATTTCTGATTTTTTTATTAAATGATCTAAAACTGGTGAAAAAATTTTTTAAAACAATAACGATGAATATTTTTAGAAAACTTGTAACAATACAACTGAATAAGAAACATACTGCTGCCAGATATCCAGGTGAAATTCTGTCTGGATATTTAGTATCTAGCCAAATTGACATCCATTTTGACATTAGTAACCTTTACATGCATTTTAAATTTCTTGAAATTTCACGAATCTCATTAGTGCCATAACTGTCATATTGTCAATATTGAGGCACCAGGTTGCATTGCAGCTGAGGGCCTTCCACGAGCAAACAAATATTGCCAAGTAGGCTTACCCCCACTTATCAGGTATTTCTCCTATTTAGTGGCAGCTCGTAACTTGAATCACTATTGGTGCTGCTTAAAAAATTATTAAGCTGCTTCCTACTACATGCTCTCCCAGCAATGCTGAAAATTATGGAGCCTTGCCAGGAAAGTACATATCATAAAACTTAAGAGGTTCACTCTTTCCAATGCATAACAATTTTTTTTTTTTCCTGAGGTGGGAGATATCAAAATTTCTTGTTAAAATGAGCAACCATCTAATGAGATTTAAGACACAAAATGATTACTGTGACATTATCACTTTATAATTGCAAGAATCGCCTTTCACATTGTGACTTGATAGCAACATCATTAGATGACTGGTCACAAATGAAGCCCCGCTGTACATAATCACAGATCATTTATTTACCATTAACAGTGTGTGCTTTTAGGGTATTTATATTTTTATTTTATAAAGACAACAACATTACACAAGCCAATTTGTTTGTAGTATTTCTCTAAGAGACTTTAATAAATAAAAACTTATTGAAACTGTTTCATCTTTTTATTTATGCAATACAATATATTTATAAATTTGATTTCATGGATCATCATACTCACACACAGGGATTATACTTCTCATCTTTCTTCGGCACTTTCTTATATGAACTGATTTCTTTTTTCTCTTGCAGCTTGTACAAATGGGCAGATGACTCTTGATCCTATTTTACAAGCCGAAAAAGTACAAGTACAATGTTGCTCTTTCAAATGTACAGCAAAATTGTACAAGCACTCATTAGTCATAAAAAACAAACTGTGTTGATCACATTCTAGGGAAAAAAAATTGGTATGATGCTAAAGAAGAAAAATAAAAGCAATGTGCAGCATGCAAAACTCAAACTTGTCTTCAGCAATCAAGAAGCCACACATTTCACACTGTCACATACAACGTTAGGTCTCCTAAGCTGACACAAAAATAGCTTATTGCTTACACTAGCAATTGATTCATAAAGTAAATGAAAACTTAGTATAAAAATACACATATATAAAACAATACCAATTCACAGGTATGATTGTTTAGACAGAAATTTTTTTCAGTCTCCATCAGCCTTTACACTGTGTCTTACCAAACAGTGGGATCTGAAAAATAAACAAAAGCATGTTGCCACTTGTAAAAAAAGAAAAAGGCAAGAAACCGTAGAGATTAAAGAAAGGGAAAGAAAAAAAAAAAGTGGTGAAGGTGGGGGATAAAGAAAAAGACAAACAAAAATAATTAAATAAATAAGCAAAAAAAGAACACAGACCATCAAACCAAAGAACAAAAACAAAGGTAACATTAATCTCTAGTGTGCCTTTTTCTTTTCTTCCATGCGGCAACATGCTTCTTTTGTTTATTTTCCAGTTCCCACTGTTTGGTGAAATGTAGTGTAAAGACTGATGAAGACTGAAAAAATTTTTGATTGAAACGATCGTACCTGTGAATTGGTATCGTTATATGTGTGTTTTTTACACAAAGTTTTATTTACTTTATCTTTTAACACCAGTATTTTGAGTGTTTTTACTGAACTGATTCATGCTTGGCAAATTGTCCCTCTTGCCGAATAATTATCAAGTAGTAAATGACTTCATATGATACTCTATAAATACACAAGAAAAGTAATTTTATATAACACATAAATAACCTGTTAACTATATAACAGGAAAGATGTTTGTGTGATTATAACAACGCTACGCTCGGTCGATCTGCTAAGGATGGGGGATGCCTTGATAGAAGGCTTTCTAAGGGGTTCTAATGTGTATTCACGTTACATCTGGAGAAAAATCTACCAAATCTCCAGACCGTTAGATCGACAGCCGTGCGCTGGGACCCGAACATAAGACTTTCATAATTCGTCTGTCTACCATTTTTAGTGACATAACCACTGTGCGAATAATGGGAAAGAAATTTTATTGTAAATTGTTATTAAATACTACTCCAATAGAAACAAAAAAAAAAGCATGAAGGAAAATGTGACACTTTGGACATGCATTTACACTTTATTGAAATTGTTTGTGTGATTATGGTAACACTACGCTAGGGTGATCTGCCAAGGATGGGGGGTGCCTTGGTAGGAGGACTTTTTAAGGGGTTTTAATGCATATTCACGTTACATCTGGAGAAAACCTACCAAAACTCCAGGCAGTTAGATCGACAGCCACGCGATGAGACCCAAACACAGGACCTTAATACTTTGGCCATCTACCATTTTCAGTGACATAATAATCCCTGTGTCATGGAGAGGCAAATAATACTCGAAAGAATTATACAGTTTTTAAAATAATAGACAGTTTTACAAAGATAAAAACTTCAAAGTCTTAAAAAAGAACATAGAATTTTAATTTTCTGCTCATTAAACAAAATCAATTACATTAAGTGATAACTGAACATGTAAATTAACGTTTAAAATAATGTAAACAAAACAATGGAAACAATTGTTATAAAAATAGCAATATGTGGATAAATTTAAGTAAGTAAAAATTGATTCCTTTGGCTGTGCTAATTCATAAAACCTATGACAAACATATTTAATTTGAACATTTATACTTCCATTACTCAGTAAATAATTAACATAGTTAACACTTTCATAACTATATAAATTAATTATATTCTATAAAAATTTTATTAGAGTTAAATTCATTTTATTTCGCCTCTATTTCAAAAGAAAATAAATCAACATGCATTTTTCTTCAAACTTCAATCAAAAGTAAATTTTAAAAATCTTGAACTTAAAACAGTGGTTTTTAAATGAAAATGGAATACAATGTTATCTAATAATATTTGCCTCAAGCTTGAATCAGAGCATAAAACTGGACTCATAAATAAGGACAATAATCAAATGCAAAAATTGTCCCGCAGTGGTCTGGGCGCTAAACTCTGTTCCCATAAGAACACGGCAAGTGAAGCAGCATCTGGTTTGGCCAATGCTTAGGAGGGTCATCTCCCTCTCGGCTTGTCTGATGTGGGTCTGTGTACGCTAATGGGAGCTGGTGCACGTAAAATCCGTCGTGGCTCCAATGTCCTCCAAGTTGTTAAAGGATACCTCTGGGGGTGCTGATTTCAGGTGGGGGTTGGTCCCTCATCTGGAATCGGTTCAAAATTAGGGACCAACAACTAGAAGTCCAACCCCCTTGGGGGCACTGGAACCCCTCTTTCCATGGATAGCGTCGTCTATCATGGACACGACAACAAAAGCAAAAATTAAAAATGATGCAAATATACTGACCTGGACATTTTTTCTGAACTTTGTTTAACAGAGCTGAATTAACCACTGAGTTAAATTTTACTAAACACACCAAGAAAATAAATAAATATCATTTTACGGCATTTATTCCATGCTTGCTTACATTCTAAGCCTGGCGGCAATTAAACCTCACAAAAAGCTATATCAATATTTTATCGAAAAACTGTACTAGAAATCATCCGATTTGGACTTAAAGATTTTACAATACTACAATTTAGTGCTTAGTGTATGATGTATAAAACTTGTTTTAAACAATACGGAATGCTCCAAGATGCATGAGGAGTTTTATTATTTACAAAATTCTGTAATTAAAAAAAAATGTTTTTCAACAAGTAATTTAAATTTGTTATATTAGAAAACTTATGAAAAGTTCTATTTTTTAATGATTTATTCTTTATTTTCACTTGTACATTTTCATTTTGTGTATTTTGTAAGTTAATATTGCATATCTTTAAAAAAATCATGTATCTGCATGTCGTATATTTACATTCTACTATTTATGACAATTTGCATTAAATTTAAAAAGTTATCTGGTTAAATAATTATCAGCTTTGTTGATGATTTTTAATCTGCAGTTTTGGGTACTTACATATTATCGCAGTAGTCCGCCGAGACGAGCGATTTTTTGCAAGATACATGCCAGACAAATTAAATTATTGATGGTTCCGAATACAAATGGCAACTGTTTGCCGGCACATTTCATGAAAAAATAATTTGGTGGGAATGACTGCTGGGATAATATGCAAGTACCCAGTTTTCTGCAGATATGCAAAATTCCAAAGTAATTTTTCCAAAATGTTCAAAGTTTTACAAAATATCTACTTTTTAGACAAACAAACAAAAAAAAACAGTGAGGGTTTGAACTGACAAATGTTACAATTAAAGGATTTCTCATCTAATCTTGAAGTCAAGTGCGGCTCCGGTGAGGGCAGGGTGCGAACTGAACATTTTCTCCAAGGGGGGACATTTGAAAGAAAACATTCTCCAGGGGGGGACACTTGAAAAGGAAAAGGAGAGAAGATGCAAATGCTCCTTTCACATGATATTTCTTGACAAATGCAGTCGCCGGCACGTGTGGAACTGACTTATATTCAAACAAAAGTCATCGATTGTCTGTTCTATGGAATCACAGATACACAAGCTACATACAATGTACCTGTATTGGATGCCACCTTTGAGGGTTTTTAGCTTAGAAAAGAGACGAAATTTTAAGGCAGTCGCCTTAGAGTATAGTAACAAACGATAACATACAACCTTCATTTTGACTTCTTGACTTCAATCCCAAATCTTCACTCACTAGTTTAACATTTCTTCAGCAGGGGATAAATAGTATCCCTGGCAGGGATCCATTAATATTTCTCTAGCCAGGGATATTACATTCTTCAGCCGGGGACAATCCTCGGCATTCCCCCCATCAATTCGCACCCTGGGTGAGGGGGTTATGAGGCCATGGCACCCTCCGAAAATATTTTTACAACTTTAAATTCTCATACTTCATGATTTCCCTCGTTCAATACGTATTTTGAACAATTTATAGACCTATGTAAAAAGTTCAATGACCCCTCCGAGAATTCAGTCTGGAGCCACCTTTGCTTGAAGTTTCCAAATAAGGATTAAACATAAGCACAAATCTCTTTATTATTTTACCAAAATACCATAGTACGTTGACACGGGCGCCGACTTGTAAAAATTATTGGGGGGGCTCGTATCCTTACGGAGGTGGACGGGAGGACACAAAATACTTCTCTCCGTCAGTATAATAAAGGGGTTCAGAAATTTTAGAATTGAGATTTCAAAATGTGCTTTTTTAACATAACACTTTCATGAAAATACAAGGAATTCCATTTAATAAATTTTTCAAAAATTTTTTGAACTCATTTTTTAAATTAAGTATTTGAACTCAAGATCTCGAATCAGTCTTCAGTACACATATGGAGAAAGCAAATCTCCCTTCTGAAAGAACAACTAAATTTTAATTAAGTTAATAACAGCAAAACAAGTAAAATCTTTTTCGAAATGTATTTAATGATAATTTCATAGGAAAGAAAATGCATGCAGTCAAATGTGGAAAACTGTTCTGCAAAACATTACTCCAGCTAATATTTCAAAATACCCTAGAAGTACAAACGAGACGAAATACTAAAATCTGGATTATTTTATTTACTTGCAAACATTCATCAGAGATAATTTTTACTAATATAAAATAGTATTTTTTATTTTACTATATGATGAAATACCCATAAATTGAATCGACTTTAATTAAATGTCGCACTACTTTAAGACAGAAAAACTGATCACATTTAAATTACATTTTTTGACAACTTTTTACAGATTACATTTAAAATTATTTAAAAAAACATAAACAAAGAAGTAATAAATACCTCCTTTCCATGTATTAAAACAAATCAAACAAATATACAAACCATCATACAAAGTTACAAGTCCTCTCTTCGACACATACATTTTAAATGGATTTCCGTGATTTGAATTGTAAAAACAAATAAATAAATAAAATATACTTTTAAATTCATTCTCATAGTATTTTCACAGCAGGAAAAAAATTAATTTTTCAATAATATCATCCTTGTTAACATTTAAAAATGATTTAACAAAGAAATCCAAGTGCGAGAATATATCAAAATTCAGAGTCTACACTATTTTAGGTCTTCATAAACATTTTAATACTGTAAACTTTCATTTTACATTAAACTAAGAATGCTCATATAATCTTTCAATAACATTAAAAATGAAAAGAAATGTTGAAATGTGGTGTTATAGCCAACTATCTGCGCGTGGGATCTAGGCCGGGGGGGGGGCTTCGTGTGGAACTTGGCATAGAAAACTCGACATATAAAATCTGCATTGCACTTTAAATCACACTTCTTTTTGGAAAACCGTTCCAGATTACCTTAACAATTATGAAAACAAATTAAACCAGCACATAAGCAATTGGCAAATCAGAGACGCTCCTGGCAAAATGGACACATAGTAATCATTTTATAAACTAAAACCATAATGAATTATGCTATTTGAAACACATTTTGATGATATTTGTGCAACAATATATGAAAATTTATTTTTATTCAGTACGGAAAAAAATTGTATAAAATATAATCGTGCTTTACATTTAAAAGTGGAATAACACAGAAACAGATATACAATGCCAAAATTATCACTCTGAATTATTGTAGATATTTACAGACAATTTTTAAGAATACTCAATAATATGAAAAATGGAAACAAAATGAATGAAATCTAATTCGAAATCATAGTCTACGCCATATTATTTTTAAAACATATATAAAAACTCCACTGCACTCTAAATCACCCTTCTATTTGGAAAATTGTTCCAGATTACCTTAACAATTATCAAAACAAATTAAACTAGCACACTAGCAATTGGTAAGTCAGAGACGCTTTGGTTAAATGGATACATAGTATTCATTTTATAAATTAAAACCATAACGAATTATGTTATTTGAAATTTATTCTGATGATATTTGTGCAAAAATATACGAAAATTAATTTTTATTCAGAACGGAAAAAAGTTGTAAAAAATATGATTGTGATGACTGGGGTACGAAGGGTATTTTGTTTATAAGCCTTCTTATGATTACCATAGCCCATTCGTGTAAACATACTGCTAAAAGTTCTCCTTATTGAATTTGCAAAATATACATCCATCTAATGCAAGGTATCACTGAAATGTGCACATAAAAATTCAAGCTAAATAGTCAGCTACAAACTTTCTAGCACATATTCATTCAAATTTCAATTAAGAAGTGTGCAATGACAAAAAGTGTTTCTTGTGTACGAAGTCAATAATGAATCAGAATTATTTTCTCAGAGTTACATATACATATACTCAGTGGCGCACCCAGGATTTTAGTTTAGGGGGGGAGCTGAGCTGAAAATACTGCTGAACTCGGTTATAGTGAGATCGATAATAGTTACAACCCTCTTATAACGTCAAAATATTCTGTACCACTTGATTTGCCCATACAACACAAGCCCACAAGCAAAATCTCATTATAGAGTCATAAATAATGATCTGATCTTTTCAGTGATATTGTAACTGACTTTAACAGCGTTTCATAAACTCTCTGTAAGTATTTATTTAAAAACTGACATCTTTTTAGGTAAAAAATACTTTAGAAATAATTTGAAGACAATAAATAATAATAATAGTAATAATTCATTAGTGACAATTTTCATTTTTTTAAGTTTTTCACTTCAAACTTTCCACCTTTAGGGGGGCTTGATCCCCCCATAGCCCCCCCGTTGGTGCGCCTATGCATATACTGTATAAATATTAACACTAAAATAGCTTTAATAATGTTTGATTATATTTTTTTCCTTCTAAATTTTAACGCAGGCCTCTAAAATGGTAGGAGCCCACAGGTGAAAGCCTACTCAGCCTAATGGGTAATCCGCCCCTGTTTAGGTGTAGTCCCTCTTTCCCCATGACAGCCCCCTCCTTCCTCCTCTATAATTTTTATGGTTTTGTAGCAGTTACGCTAGTTTGATATTCCATAAATAATAATTTACAAACATAGGTGCTTCATAGAGTGCTTTTACAGAAGAGGGAGGCTATTTGCAAGTGTGGGGTGGAGGTGGGGGTCGAATACGAGTATATGTATCACACGCCCAATTCGCACATTTTTCTAAAACCATTTTTTGATTTTGATCGTTTTCTTTCATTGTGGGTTCTAGGCAACTACCCCATTCACCCTTACGTTAATCATGCTCGCTGTGACTCCCCTTTCCTTTGCCCTCTATGTATGGATGAATATGCATGAATGCACATATTTACAAAACGGCTGCATATTTTTCTGCCAAGGAACAACGACTGAGCACATAGTCAGAATATTGTGTGCATACTTTAGTGTTGTTATAAAATAAGTAAATTAGTCAGAGACTAATGGTTTTCTAAAGAGGAATTCTCTTTCAGCAACACAATATGATATGTATGCACATGATCAAGGCCTCTCTGAATTTTGGGCCTTGTCCAAGCTCGGCTTAGGCCCTCGTTTTTTTTCTTCCTTCTTTCTTGGCGAGATGGTTAATCTAGGCCCATGACCACTGTGACCCCCCTCTGGAACCGCCACTGGCACCATATGCAGCCAAGAGTAGCAAAATAATGAACCGAAATTCGCCTAAAACAACGAGTCTTCTTAAAGATTTCATGGTTTTCAAATGTTCGTTTCTAAATTTTCGTATTTATGTGTAAACTAACAAAATTTTTTGAAAATCGTAGGGGGGCTGGGAGACAGCTAAGTCCCACGTAGCCCTCCCCCCCCCACCTCTGATTACGCCCTTGATGGGGGATAGAGTTTTATATGTAAAGAGAGAAGATAAGAGCAAGCAATTATAAAATATAATCCAGAAGTTGTGCTGCTCGAAGATTTTTATGAAATCATTTTTTATTTAGCTCTTAACTGTAGCTAAATCAGAAACGTTAAGCGTTCGATATTGGTAAAGTTTTGATAAAGCGTATAAAGAAATGAATACTGTCTATATCCGAAACTGTATTAAACATCAATTTTTCATCTATCTCACAAGGTTCTTCATGATTTGAAATCTTCAAACTTAAATTTGACTATCAATTTTCTGCCTTGAATTGTTTTTAAGTCACATTTAAACGGTTTATTTTCAGCATCGAAACTTAATACTGCTGGGAAATGGGAATGTCACAATCGTTTGCAGTTTTGCACAATGGGAAAATCTCCCTTATGGTCAGACGTCTACAGAAGAGTCTGTATCTCACAATAGAGCAAAAGTGAAAGCTTTTGCTATACTGATTTAAAAAAGAAAGATTACATTACATGAGAACGACCCTCCTAAAAAAAACGCAGTCCTCTCCCTACTAGAAAGCAATTCCATCATCAATTGTGTCACGGTGTAAAATCTGAAGGGTTCTTGTGGGGAAAACCACCCGTTTCTTTTTGCCTAGCTATCTGATGGTCATTTGTTTGTGCTTGCGCTTTTGATAAAGAAGGTTGACATCCGTGCCTTACGGCATTACAGGCGCCTAATTCCTGAATCCCTGTGAAAGAAAAAGCGGAGTGGGAGACAGAAGAAGCTAGCGATACATTCTCTATTTTTAGGATTCTTAAGTTTAACCGATTTGGAGGAAGAAATATGATTTGACACAAAAAAAAGTTGGAGTGAAGTTTTTGATGGGGCTCAGCCCCCTGAATAAAAATATTGGGGGGGCTGAAGCCCCTTCAACCCCCATGAAGTCGGCGCCTATGTACGTTGAGCCATATTAAATGAATAGCTAAGCCTCAATATACATCCTACATTTTTTTTTGGGGGGGGGACCAAAATTGGCGATAAATGTAATATGGCCTTGAATTCTGTTATACATTCTGTTTTTAATATTTTCCATAACGTATTAATAACATTTTTTTTGTTGTTGTTAAAATGAAACGAGGGGTTGAGGGTTTTGGAGCCCCCCCCACAGACAGAAAAAACAATTATTAGTTAATATTTTTTAAATCTATATTGTTTAGATTCTTAACCCTAAATTTTTTTAACAAATATTCAAATTTTACTAGTGTCTCCAGTTTGAAAACATGTTTGGAAAAGCACTTTCGCAGCTACTCTCTTTCTTTGGCACCGTCAAAAACGGCATTATATGCACGAAAAATCAAGGTTAGATGTATATTGAAGCTGCGCCAAATAAATATATCCTGATAGCGACAATCTTTCAGAACTGTTGGGGAAATAAATATGCCGATTATTAATACTTCAAAATGTAAAACAAAATTTTAATGTAAAATCCAGTATAAATCTTCAAAATCCAGTTGAGTTAGCAGTTATGGACAAAGCTTAGTGAGTAGTTGTCGTTAAAAAACTTACTCAAAAGTCCAAATCATTTGCAGTGCAATCACTCAGTGACTTAGGTGAACGCACTTGTAATTTAATTATTCTGTATTAGCTATGTTTTAATTAAATATCACAGTTTCTATTGTTTTAAACACAAGCAATAGTAAAATTTGCACATTTAAATTAAAAATAGGTTTAAAAAATCATAAGGTGAGAAAACAATTTCCATATTTTGAAATACACAAAAAATTAACAAACTACAGGTAAACTTGCAATGATAATAAGAAATTTATAGTTGTATTCAATATAAATTACATATTCAGAAGTTTCTAATGTGGCTAATTCTATGTCAAATAACACCGTGACAAAGAGTTTACATTAGCTATAAATTTAATTAGCCTAGCAAGGATAAAAAAAATTAAATATCATTATTATAAGGAACAGACATTAGAAAAGTTTTTTTTTTCTTCAATAGAAATCGCTCCAGCGTATAAATATTATCTTTGTTGATAAGATTGCTGTTAATAATGATAACTTAGAGCATATGAAAAAAAAGAAAAAATATATACTAAACTGACTAATATTTGACTGACTATCAAGCAAAATTATACTGCATCATAAAACCTTTTTAAAAATTACACTATAAATTAATAATTAACAATTTATAAAACAAAAGTAAAGCACATTTAATAATTTTTGTTTAAGTACTCATTATCACGTTAAAAAATATTGAAAAAAACCCACTAGTACACGGCTAAAAAATGCTAACATTACGGACGAACGATGTTTATTTACCTGCAGGATACATATTGGCGATAAACTGCTAATACCTACAGGGTCCGTACTGGCGATAAGCTGCCAAAGCTAGTCATACCACTTGCGATTTGTTTAACCAATCAGGAGCATTCATTTAAAACACTATGTGGGTATTGTGAATATGCGCGGCAACCCCTAGCGTGCAGTGTAGAACAGCGGGAGAAACCACTCTTGCCAAAGGAGTCTGACTGCACGCCAAATCGCCAGAGAGCAATTTAATCCGCCCTGCCCAGCCTCTCGTGTCTACTTCCCTCAGAATCAACTGAGATCTTCATTCCTCACGAGCGCGACTCTGCTGCCATCTACTGAGCAGCAAGGATACTATAAAAGTTAAAGTTAACTTGAGGTGAAAAGTTCCAAAACTTTTTAACTTGTTCGCCTCAGTACCCCTTCCCCAGTGTTCTTGAACACGATACACATCATGACATAACCAACCGGTCTGGAAATCTAACTCTACTTCCAGAACGTGTGTAGCTTGGAGTTCTACTTTCAGGATCACAGTTAGTCTGCGTTTTTTCTACCTTCTGATCCAATAGCGGATTTTGCTCTTGAGAGGCCCGAGGCGCAACTCAATTTTGAGGCCCCCCTCCTCAAAAAAAAAAAAAAAAAAAAAAAAAAAAAACGTACTAACTTCTTTACATTATTACTAATTATTTTAAAATGTTTTAATTCCTTGTATATCTAGTTTATGTCTACAAACCGGATCCTGACTTTCACTATAACACTTTTGTGCCCAGGGAATTTTTCAGATTTTGTGTCCTTTAGCTGGCTCAATTTTTGTGCCCCTGTACCAGTGGCGGCTCGTGGGATACAGCAAGTACTGCCGGGTTGCACTTGAAATTATCAGCACATACTTTAAAATAATTTATTCTACTAATTTTCTTAAATTCAGATTAGAATTATGGAATTTCTATGGTAAATTTAAAAAAAAATCTCAAAAAAAAAAAAAAAACGTATTGTAGTAACTGCGGGATCGCTCATTCAGAAGAGAAAGCCCTTCAATCTTCCCGCAATTCAATTGTGAGTCTTGGTACAGTCCTTATAGCTGATAACGAAATTGGCTGCACCGTTGCCATGGCAACGACTGTGTAAGCAGTGTCTCCGGCATAGGGAGTATGTAGCTAAGATACAGCTGATGAAACATTTTCTAACGATGGCTGCACTTGTGAATTCGACTAACTGTTTGGCTAGAGAAGTGAGGGAGGGGGCTAAGGAGAATATATGTTCCGAAAAATCTCGACTTTATATTGCGAAATTTATCAAGAAGGTAGTCCTGAATAGACGCTTATGAATGGACAATTACCCATCAAAGCAGTATTATTTTTAAGTAAGCAAGAACTGGCATTTAGAGGACATGGCGAGCGAGAAAATTCTTTAAACATGGGAAATTTTAAAGGGCTCTTAAAATTATTGATATCTGAATTGAAACAACGCCTTTTTATGAGGGCATCACTGACCGATTCGCAAGTTTAAAAGAAAGGAGGATTGATTTGACTTAAAAAAAATAAGTTTTTTTTTTTTTTTCTCAAGTTAACATCACAAAAGAAAATTCTAAGGAAACTTCGAATCAGACACGGATTAATGCAATTTTGAGGATAAGAGCTGCTGGTTGAAACTTATGTCCATTTTATGGAAGTAAAATAGGATCTCTTACATTTTTAATGTAATTTCTTTTTTTTTTCTCGGTGAGGGCTTAATCCGCCAGCTTTCGAATTCAGTAACAAAGATTTTCCATTCCTGTCTGGAGGAGGGGGGGGGGGACCTCATATGCTTCCGGCTGCACCAACAGTTTTGACCACGGGCCGCCACTGCCCTGTACATCGTGTTAAACTCAATTTTTTGGCTTATTTCTCCATGTGTGCCGAGGGCACGTACACCAAGTGTCCGTCCGATAGTCAGGGCCTGCTACAAAAGGAGTATTAAAATTTTAAAATAATTTTTATGCTTATAGATTTGTTAATCGTAAAAAACATTTTTTATCTCAATAATTTTTGTACTACGTTTCACTTTTCATGATTGACACTAAATAAACATCAGCATACCTCTAAGTATAACACAGCAGCTGTAGTTTTATATTGATTATTTCTCACTGTTACTTAATTACGTCGAATTATTTTTTGTGGACCACTGGCATATGTCTTGTTTCAGTCATGAAAATTTTGACTACTTAACAGGTACTTTTGAAGGTCAGAACAAGGGAAACTTGATCAGAAACATGACTTTGACATCACAAAGTTCAGAAGAATTCTTTCCTTGGATAAAATGAACCAAAAATTTAACATTCTTTCAAGAACATATATTTACAAATATTTAAATATATTCATAAATTTCCCGTTTGGAACTGCAAAACTAAGCAGTTTAATAGTAAAAGTAAACTTTCTGTTTAGTCTAATTTTTGTGTTTATTCAAAAACTGTCAATAATTTTAGGACTATTAATAATGAGTAATTAGGTATGAATAATATATATACACACACACATTATTCTATGTTTTAAATAGAATGAAAAACTACAAGAGAAATTTAAAAAAAACAATACTTTAAGTAGTTAAAGTACAAAAAATATTATTGACTTAAAAATAAATTCCACTTTATAATGGGTAAATGGGTGTGCTCTAATCTTCGGTCCTAGGTTTATTATTAATGTTTAGCATTTTCATCTGCGACTATAAAATACATGCCGTATTTATAATATAGTTATCATAGATATTTTTTAGTTGAAAACAAAAAATTAAATTAATCATCCTTTGTTTAAGTTTTTAATTAACTGTGTATGACATTCCAGTTCAAAATTTGTCTAAGAATTTTAACTCACTATCATCCGATCGAGCTGAAACTTTGCACGCATGTGAAATTTCGGTGACGCTAAGTATTGCTTTCTTTAATTTTTCAATACTTTTTTTAACTATCAAATATCTTCCCCCAATCTCCCCAAAAAGTGTTATCGCACATGTATCAGCTCATATCTTTTTAATTATTGGTCGGCAATTTTTTATCATTGCATACTCGGAAAGTTTCAATTCCAAAAAAAGATAAAATCGGTTATCCCTAGCTTAAATTTTTAAGTTTTAGTGATTTTTCTAAAGAAGATAAATTATTGTTTCCAATTTCTTTTACATCGTGACAACCAACAACAATTATATATTCTAGGTATATTTGAAAATTTCACTGAATACAGAGTGTCCTTTCCTAAATCATTTAAATGAAGAACGGCTGAAAAATATAAAATATTTAATTTTTGACAAATTTTTCAATCTCAAGCTGTAGAATAAAGCGGTTCAGGCTTTTCTCTTTTAAAATAAGAAATATTCTTATCAGACTGTACACTTTTTGATTTGGGGGGGGGGCGGCAATCCATAAAGCAGGTGTATTTGAATGTCCTACTGCAATACCAGCTACTGAGCCGCAATCTGATTCAGTGTTGCCCAACCAGTGGCTGAGCGCATAGCAATCTGAACTGGGAGACGGAAGGTGCCTGGTTCAAAACCAGGTCGCGTCCGCCAACCTAACCGTTAGGAATTTTCCGTGGTTTCTTCCAAAACTTAGCGTAAATAGGGGTTAGAATCCCTTAAAAAGACTCCCAAGGGGAGCACCCACACCCATCGGCATAGATCCCACTTGTAGATAGTTGGCCGTAATTCCCCAAATCAACACAACTAATTGATTCCGGATAGGAAAAAGGCATACGGACCCCCTGCACCTGTATTTTTTGAGATAAAATATAGTGAGCTAATTAAAACAATGCAAAAAAATCTAGGAATTTTTCTTGGAAATAACGGACAGTTGAGCACCCTAAAATTCCAAGGAATGTTGCATGAAAATACCAGGAACTTTATTGAACAGCTCAGGAAAGATCATCTGAATTGCATATTGCTCAGTAAAGTTCTTGGTAATTTCGTGCAACTTTCCTTGGAATTTAGGGCACCTCAGCAGCCTATTATTTTCAAGGAACACTACTGGATTTTTTTTTTGTGTGTGTGTGTACAATTCTAGACATTTTTAAGTGAACTGCCTGTTTTTTAAGGTCGTGAGACCACTATTCGGTTAAGTGACGGGTTGAACGAAACAGTAAAGTTTTCAAAGGGAAATGTATACTTTCTGTATAGTATTTGTAAGTCTAACGTATCCTTATTTCCAAGGAACGTTTCTGGATATTTTTACAGTAAAATACGGAATTAAAGCATCAATTACTTATAAACTAAAAGTATTCGTATTAAAGTATTAGTTTAGATTATGGTTCAATGCTGTGAAGAGGAAAGGGAGTCACCAAAGAAAAGATTGTTCAAAAGCGCTTTCTACTTTAGAAGCAATCCTGAAACTATGAACAAAGTTAATGTCTCTTGAACAGATATTTACATATAGTTTTTTTTTCTTTCTGAAAACCGAATTTGGAGGCCCCTTAGAAATATGAGGCCCGAGGCGCGCGCCTCATGCGCCTATTGGGAAATCCGCCACTGTTCTAATCAGGAGGACTCGACACCGTGAATGCAGGCTTGAGTCTATCTATACAGACAACCTGTTTCTTTCCATCAACCAATACGTAAAAATATTTTTCTTTCCGTGACAGCACTGGATATGGCCCGTTATATGGTGGTTGTAGTGATCCACGAACTCTATCATATCTCACAAAAACAGTCCTTGAAATTTTTGTGGACAAATACTGGGTTGTTATTATGCATAGATGTGGGCTTTGGCTTTAGTAATCACATATGTTCGCGAAGTTTTTCCACATAGAGCCGTAAATCCGTGATCTTAACACTGGGGTCATAAACATCAACTGGAAGCCTTAACGATGTCCCGTACAGTAGCTCTTCAGGCGTTACTTCAATATCCTGCTTTAATGCACATTTAAAGCCTAAGAAAATTGTTGGGAGAACTTCTGTCCAGCTACTGGTTTTATGAGCTATTAAGGCTGTCTTCAGCGGTCTGTGAAAATTTTCAACAAGGCCATTCGCTTTTGGATGATAAGGCGATGTTCTCCATTTTTCTATGCCGAACAGTCGAGCAAACTGCTTAAACAGATAGGACTCGAACTGTCTTCCTTGATCCTTACCTTGTCCTTAAAGGTGTGCCAAAACATGCGATCTATTCCCTGTAAAGTGTCTGTGCAACTGTTTCTGCGGATATATCCTTTATTGGATACGCCTCTGGCAAACGAGTAACACGGTCAATGACAGTTAAACAATAAGAAAATCCCTGAGATTCTGGCAAGAGACCAACAATGTCGCAATGAATGTGCTGGAACCGTGCACCAGGCATTTCAGTTTGCTGATGTCTCGATTTCGTGTGTTTAGATACCTTTGATTGTTGACAATCGAGGCATTGACGTGCCCATTCGCGGCAATCTTTAATCATAGAATGCCAATCAAATCTTTCTCGAATGAGATTTAAAGTAGCTCTGATGCCAGGGTGCGAAAGACAATGTAAGTTTCTGAAAACCTGTTTGCGAAACTTGGCAGTTACATGAGGACGAACTTTACTCGTACTAATATCACAGTAAAGCTTTGTAGTTGTATTTGGCAATGTTATTAATTTTAATTGAAGTCCAGGATCAGGGTTTGAAATTAAGTTCTTTAGTTCTTCATCTGATGTTTGATCCTTAGCAAGGTCTTCAAAATCCAAGTTGCCGGGAACAGAAATTTCATTTATACGTGACAAAGCATCTGCAGCCTCGTTTAATTCTCCTTTAATATGTTTAATGTCAGTAGTAAATTCTGATATAAATGAAATCCATCTTGCCTGTTTATTTGTATGCGTGTCCCGCACCTTACGAAAAGCCTCAACAATAGGTTTGTGATCTGTAATTATTTGACAATTTCGTGCTTCTAACATATTTCTAAAAAATTTTACAGATTCATACATTGCCAAAAGTTCACGGTCAAAACTTGAATACTTTGCATGCGAGGGGGATAACCGTCGAGAAAAGAATGCTAATGGTTTGCAGTCAGAACCATCCAGTTCACTAAGTGTGGCACCAATAGCAGTATCACTTGCATCACTATGCAAAACAAGTTTACCATCTGCACTGGGGAATGACAATAAAGTAGCATCCGAAAGTGCCTGTTTTGATTTCTCGAAAGCGTCAATTAAGTCTTGAGACCATGTGATTTTCGTTCGATCATCCTTTTTCTTTTTTCCTTTCAACAAATCTGTTAATTTAGCCAAATTGTCAGCAGCGTGTTTTATAAATTTGCGATAAAAGTTAATCAGTCCCAAATATTTTCTTAATTCGCATAAATCTTCAGGCCTAGGGTAATCTAAAATTGCTTTAACTTTACCATCGAGGGGTTTTATACCTGCTTCTGAAATTTCATGACCCAAAAATTCAATCGTACGTTGACCGTATAAACTTTTCGATCGGTTCACATTTAAACCGTATTTATTTAATCTTTCAAACACTAGTTTAACATGTTCAAGATGATCTGATTCACTCTCTGAAAATATTAAAATATCATCTAGATATGCAACAGCAAAATTTATATCCGCAAGGACCTCATTCATAAATCTTTGATATGTCATTGGAGCACACTTCAGACCAAACGGCATGGACAAGAACTCAAAGTTCCTGATAGGTGTTGTAACACATGTTTTAGGGATGTCATCTTCATTTACAGGAATATGATAATAAGCTCTGACTATATCAATTTTTGAAAAAATCGATTTTTATGAAGGACATTTGTTGTCATGAATATATGGAATGGGGTATCTGTCAGGGACAGTGATAGAATTTAATCTCCGGTAATCTCCACATATTCTGTATGTGCCGTTTGCTTTTGGAACAACATGTATTGGTGAGGCCCACGTCGATTTAGAGGTTCGACAAATTCCTTGCTCCATTAGAAATCTAAATTCCTTTTTTACTGTTTCTAATAACTTGGGATGCAGTCGTCTAGGCCTAGAAAATACTGGAGCACCCTTTGTTTCTATATAGTGCTTTGTATTATGCAATGCTGAACCGTTGAAATTTGAAATTGGATTTGCTAAATTTGGAAATGACTCCAAAAGCCTATGATAAGGGGAGTTCCCCGAAATTAACTTTATGGAAGGACTCTTCATTTATGTCAGCTTTCCCCTAATTTGTAATGTAGTAGTGGAGTCAATTAAAGTTTTGTTTCTTAGGTCGATAAGGATTCCATAATTCCTTAAGAAATCCGCACCAATAATAGGAGTATTAACTTTTGCTATAGTAAAAGACCACTGGAACCTTCGACGTAGTCCCAAATCAACTTCCAACACTTTAGTGCCATACGTAGGTATTTTAGAGGCATTGGCAGCATACCGAAAATCTTCAGGAGCACTATATTTGCAATTTAAAGGTGCTGGGATACATGAAATATCGCTGCCGGAATCAATAAAAAATTAGAGTTCCTAGTTTTATCATAAACAAAAAGTCTGCATTTTTTTATTTCGGCTGCCACACCAAAATTAAATTTTGACTCAGATGCAGCAGCATTATCTAGGTTTTTTCTTCATTAGAAACATATTCACATGGTTCCTGACACCTTCTGGCCCTTTCCCCGAATTTCGCATGAAAAAAACATACCTTTGAGCCACTGTTATCAAAAAATTCCTTATTGCTCACATTCCGACTTTTACTACGATAATGTGGGCGATTGAATTCGCGAGTTCTCGACCTTGATTGTCTATTTACTTTTGAACTTAAAATAGAAATTTGAAATTTCATCTCTGCAACCTCTCTACGCAATTCTCCAATTTGGTTTATAGTGGACTCCCCCTCCCCAATGGCATTAACACTAGGGATTTCCCTGATTTCTGCTATCTTATCTGCAAGCTTTGCTAATTCCGACAGATTTGCCGTAGAAGCAGACAAAATCGTTTGGGAATTCGTAGGCAGTCTCTCCATCCAAATAGTTTTTAAAAAATCCTCTGTAACAGGTTTTCCTGCCAGTTCCTTCATCTGTCGGAGCAAGGTTGATGGTTTTTTATCCCCAAGTGTTAATTCTGATAATAATTTACATAACTGTTGTGACTGGGAATCCGTAAGTTCAGAAATCAATCTCTGCTTTAAAGCTTCATAGCGATTATCGGTGGTGGTGGTGGTGGGGGGGGGGTGTTAGTATTAAATCAGAAACATAACGAATGAATCAGGATCTATTGATCCTATGACTATATTATATTTAGTCAAATCATTTGTTATTTGAGAAGTCGCAAAATTTGCCTCTACTTGGGCAAACCAAACCTGAATATTGTTTTTCCACATAGGTGGAATCCTACATGCTACTCTATCAATATGCACATTTCCTTCCTGTTCACCAGTCGCCGTGACAATTTGAATGCAAAAATTTACTTAAAATAGCAAACACTATTAAATATAATAAAATTTTCTTCAATTAAAATTCAAGGTTAAAATAACTCGAATATGTAAAACACAATTTCTAATTAAAATACATTAAACATTCGTAAAAACAACCACTAATCAGTAAAATACGCATTCTCCTTTAAAACATTTCTAAAACTCCATATTCTTTCAGCAGTTAAAAAAAGTGTCAAGTAAAAAGAAGATTGGGGGAAATTCAGTTACCGGGTGTCCTCGCCAAGCGCCGATGTGTCGCCAAGCTTGGAGTTTGGTCGAAAGTTTGTTTACTTTAGCTTTAGAGTCAGATGTCTGTTGTAACCTGTGTAGATTGAGTTGAGGTGTTGGATGATGCTGTAGTTTGATCAAAAAACGCTCGGTGGGTTCATTAAACGATACCAGGATGTTTGGTAAAGGGATTTTGTGATTGGTTAAGGCAATTTAACTGTAATCGGTAAACCGAGGTTTTAAAACGAGGAAATTTGAAATCGGTGAGTCAGTTCTTGTTTTGTGTTATTGGTGTTTGGTGTGTGGTTAGTATATGTTGGTTTTGTGGTTAGTTAGTAAAAGAAAGCGTTTTCGTGTTATGTTATTAGCTGTTGTGCGTTTTGGATATTTTTCAGGAGTTTCTTTAGATAAAGGTAAGTGTTTTTTTTAAAGAATTTTTGCAATTGCTTAAGGTTTTCAATGTGAATTGTAAATGTGTATAAGTAGGTTATTTAATCCACCGATGTTGTTTTGAGTTGAAAACGGGCCTGTGTTTGCCCAGTTTACATTAGCTGTATGACTAGGTTGCTTAATTCACTGTTGTTCTTTTAGTTAAAAACGGTTTACTGGTTGCTTAGTTTACATAGCTGTACAACTAGGTTGGTGAATCCACTGAGGTTGTTTTAGTTAAAAACGGACCACTGGTTGCCGAGTTAACATAGCTGTACAACTAGGTTGCTGAATCCACTGAGGTTTTTTTAGTTAAAAACGGACCACTGGTTGCCGAGTTTACATAGCTGTACAACTAGGTTGCTGAATCCACTGAGGTTTTTTTAGTTAAAAACGGTCCACTCGTTGCATAGTTTACATAGCTGTACAACTAGGTTGCTGAATCCACTGAGGTTTTTTTAGTTAAAAACGGTCCACTGGTTGCATAGTTTACATAGCTGTAGAACTAGATTGCTTAATATTCTGAAATTTTTTTAGTTAAAAGTGGTTTACTGTTTGCTCATTTTGAATTGCCTGTTACTGAATTTGCTGACAATTTTTAGTGTTAAGTATGGATGGTGTATTTTGTTTTATTGTTTTTTTAAGTGGAATATCTGTGGAATTTTAATGTGTTAAAGTAATTTGTATTTCCTGACAGTGCTCAACATGTTGTATTATTTTATCGCATTCTAAAATGGTGTTTCACACGTGAAAAATTTGGCGACAAAAAAAAGCGCCAAGTAGCGGGTGTTGGCGAGAAAAAAAAGTCGCCAAAAATAGGCGACACCCGGTAACTGAATTACTCCCAGAAGATTATTTCAATTTAAAACGAATCCTCACAGAGCCATAAAGAATCTTGAAAGCACAAATATCTACCAACATTTAACATCCTCGAGGCCAGAGACGCACCAAAACTCCCGCACAGCTATGAAAATTTGAAGTCAACTTCAGCTGGAAGCCATTGCTCGTTTCTTATAGAAACCATCACGTCCGGGTCACCACTTGGAGTGCCCTCACCACAAAGGATCACAATCCCTAATACACTGCTGGCCATCGTAAATGCAACACCCTGAAGGAAGCATGCAAATAATATGAAATTTACAACATGCATTAGCTGATGTGAGATATGCAAATGATTAGAATTTAAGCGCAGACGCACATCAAGCGCGCCTGTGGCGCCACCTCAAAGCGCTATTTAAGGCTCGGAGATTTCGACGGTTTCAAGTACAGCAATTGTGTTTTTCTTGCTTTTTTTTCAAAAAAACGATAAATTATGCCTCGTAGGAAACAACGATCATCTTTTGATCAAGTATCCGAGTTTGACAGAGGAAGGATAGTGGCATACCGAGATTGTGGGTTATCTTTCAGGGAAATCGGTCGTCGTATTGGACGAAACCAAACAACTGTGATGCGGATATGTGATCGTTGGGTGCAGGAGGGTACGACGGACAGACGTGATCGACCGCATCGACCTCAGTGCGCCACGTCACGTGATGACAGGCAGATTGTACGCATGGCAGTGACGGACCGCTCAGTCACATCACGAACCATATCACAGCAGATTCAGTCTGTAACGCATCATCCAGTGTCTGCGCGTACCATTCGACGTCGTTTACAGCAGAATGGTCTGTCCGCAAGACGTCCGTTGCTTTGTCTACCTCTGACGCGGAACCACAGACGTCTCCGCCGCCAATGGTGCGATGAAAGAAGGATGTGGACGACAGAATGGAATGAAATTCTCTTTACTGACGAGTCACGCTTCTGTATGCAACACCACGACGGTCGGATTCGAGTCTGGAGACACCGTGGAGAGAGGATGCTGAACAGCTGCATTATGCACCGTCACACTGGTCCTGCACCGGGTATTATGGTATGGGGCGGTATCGGATATCTCTCTCGCACTCCTCTAGTACGCATTGCCGGTACTTTAACCAGCCAGCGCTACATCTCCGAGGTGTTGGAGCCAGTTTTCCTTTCTTACCTTCAGGGCTTGCCAACAGCCATATTTCAGCAGGATAATGCACGGCCACACGTGGCACGCATTGTCCAAGGGTTCTTCGTCAATCACCAGATTGAATTGCTTCCCTGGCCGGCGCGCTCTCCGGATCTTTCGCCGATAGAAAACATGTGGTCCATGGTTGCTCAACGACTGACCCAGAGTTCATCCCCAGCTGTCACACCAGATCAACTTTGGCAACGTGTGGAAGCTGCTTGGTCTGCTGTACCCCAAGAACACATTCAAAGTCTCTTTGAATCAATGCCGAGGCGTGTGGCAGCTGTGATCTCCAACAACGGCGGCTACTCTGGGTACTGATTTTGGCAGGAACCACGCTTCATAGAATGCTGTAAATTTAATCATTTGTTACTTGGTCAACATGTTATCTACACAATAAATTTTGTTGTGATATCTCTTGTTTTTCTTGGTGTTGCAATTTGGGTGGCCAGCAGTGTATGTTGCGTGTAATTTTGGAGGTAATGAAGACACTATATTAAAACATATCTTTTTAATAAAAACACAACTAAAACAGGTATACAATCTTAACACTTGAACAACATCACTGGTGCCGGCAGAAGCAGAACTGGTCTGCTTCCCTCAGAATCAACTGAGATCTTCATTCCTCACGAGCGCGACTCTGCTGCCATCTACTGAGCAGCAAGGACACTATAAAAGTTAAAGTTAACTTGAAGTGAAAAGTTCCAAAACTTTTTAACTTGTTCGCCTATTACGACACACATCACTGAAATGATTAAACTTTAACTTAAAATAAATATAATATTATAATTTAATTATGTTTATTATTCATGTACTTTACAAAATTTATATAAATTTATGTTCATATTACTCATTGGAAATAGGTACTTGAATGTCATCATAATTTTTTATGTATGAAATTATAGGTTTGTGGTAACTATAATGTGAAACATAAATTTTACTCTCCTCTAAATTTGCTAATTTTCTTGAAAATACAGCATCTATCGTTGTACCGAAACTCTTTGAGGATTGAAGTCGAGAAGTATTCATAGTTAGTTGATTTTTTAAAAGAAAAATTTGATCTAACGGCTGAGATTCTAGAGAGCGAAAATTAACATTAAAAATCATCAGTAATTCATGATAATTACTTAGAATCCAGGAAGTATCCGTGTTTTCTTATACTATTGTTCCGTCTGGAGGTTGGATTTGAATGGAGTGGCGTAGCCAGAAATTTTTTTTTTGGGGGGGGGGTGTTACGACTACTTCAACTCATATATATGTATAGGTGTAGGTAATAAGGGGGTGAAGAATATACATTTTGTATGGTAAAAAAATTCTTCATCGGGGGTTATGACCCCCCTAACCCCCCTTGGCTACGCCATGCTGTTTGAATGGGGGGAATGTCCATAGTCTAGTATTATACTTTAACTGTGTTCTTTAACAGATGTTTTCCTCTGTTTGTTGGGTTCGAATGCACGTAGTGTAAATTTTTTTGGGTGCTTTTTTATCTGAGTGTTCTTAAGCGTTGATTTCTTCTGCTTGTAGGTTTCGGATTATTATTCTGTATCCGTGTTTTTAAACTGCAGGTTATGTCTATTGTTTGGGATTGATTGCAGCCAGGGTCCGTTTCTTTGGGGTATTCCATCTCCGTGTTAAACCGTTGCTCCGTCTTTAGGTTGGGTTAGGGAGTGTCCATTTGTTATTCTTTTATTTTGTTCTTAAACCATTTGCAGCCAGTGTTTGTTTCTTTGTGGTGTTAAATACCCGTGTTCTTAAACCGTTTTTCCGTCTGGATATCGGGTTAGCATCCAGGAAGTGTCCGTGTTGAACTATTATTCTTTCACTGTTTTCTTAAAACGTTTTTCCGTAGGGTTTGAATCGAGAGAATGTCTATGTTGTAGTTATAGATTTAGGAACACCTAGATTGCATCCAATGTTCCTAATCGTGTGCTTTTTGTTGCCAAAAACGCACCCCATTTCTGCCACTATCATGGATGCCGTCGATGTACACCCTCCAAAAAAAGTATTCGAGCAATAGATAAATTTCCTATTTTAGAATTGCGAATAATAATTCAGTTTTTGAAAAACGCAGAACTTGATAGAAACATGGAAGGTCAGATTTATGCATAGCCTAATTCATAATCTATGATAAAATAATTTTAATATACGAAATCAACGTAGGAAATAAGTCTCTTGCTCGAATACTTTTTTTGGAGGGTGTAAAATAGAACTTTCGTTGCAATACTTCAGAAAAATAAATAAGTTCGAGGGAAAATATTTCGATACAAGTACTTTTTAAAATACAGATCGTTCTAAAATGATTGGAAATACCATTATAATTTTAGTTATTGCCATTCTGCGCATGCGTATGTCACTATCATGGCTACCGTTTGGAGGCAACAAGTTTTCTCTCGTTATGCTCAATGTAGAGATTCCTATATCTATGGTCGTAGTATTTTTCTTTAGCTGTGTTCCTAAACTGGTGTTTTCTTTTGTTGGTTGGTATCGAATGCACGTAGGGTCTGTTATTGCGTTTTTTTATGGCAGTGTTCTTAAACCTTTGTTTTCCTCTGCTGGTTTTGTTCGAAGTATTATTCTGTTTCCTTGCTCTTAAATAGAAGTTTTTATCTGCTAGTTTGGCTCGATTGTAGGTTCTATCACCGTGTTCTTAAACCGTAGTTTTCGTCTGCTGGTTGGGTTCGATCGCAGGCAGCTTCCATTCTTTGTGCTGTTCTTTCACTTTTTCTCATAGATACTTTTTCTTACACTGAAGTTTTCGTCTGCATGTTGGGATCGAAGCATGATCCTCGAACAGTGTTGATAAACGAAAATTTCCCCTCTGCTATTTAGGTTCGTTTGCAGCCATTGTCCCTTTAATTGTGGTGTACCATCACCTTATCACCTTGTTCTTAAACCGTTGTTCTGTCTCGAAGTTGGGTCAGGAAAAGTGTTCTTAAGCTGACGTTTCTATCTACCGTTCCAGTTCGATTGCAGCCAGGTTCCATTTCTTTGTGCTTTTCCAAAACCATGTATATTACTAATCTAAAGATAAGGATTATCGAGAACCTCCTATAAGGTTGGGATTACATGTAAAATATTATGTTGGACCTTCAAAACGCTTATTGATATAAAAAATAAAGATTGATGTCTCAAAGATACCGCTCTTGACTGTTTTTCTCGCCGTTTCTTTTTCCCTAACAGGCTCCGCGTATTTTTACAGGATGAAGTCGGCGAACGGCGAAAGCAGCAGAGCGGTCGAAAAGGTAGGTTTTTCTGTGCTTCTTCTTTTTCAGGGTCAGCACGTGGAGTATATGACATATACGTCACGTCCTTTACTGAGCGTTACTTCCGTCAGAAAAAAATCTGAGTTACTCCCTAGTTTCGCCTAAAGAAGTTTTACTTCAAAAAGTAAAATAAAAAGAGTGAGAAGTGTCTGTTATTAGAGGCCATCAATGCTTCCAAAATTCAGAAGTATTTTAAAGCCGACTGCTTGAATAAAAGGAAATGACCTGTTGAAACGTGTATCCGCTATTATATAGGTTTTCTCTGTGCTCACAAATCGACGGATTTTATAACCCAAAAGCATCACAGAAAAGGACCAGTTGAGAGAAGTGTCCGTTATTATAGGCAACACAACAGCACTTTCGAGATCGTTAATTTAATTGACTTTTTTGGGTGGGTGCGTTATAAAATAAAGTATTAAAACCTGCTTCGTTATAACTGTTATTCTTATTTAATATAACTTATTTGAATTTACGCAATATCTAATTTTTTTTTTAATTCAAGAAACATAATACTGGAAAAAAAAGAAGGAATAGAAAAATTCCGAACATTATATCAAAGAAGCCGTATTTAAATTTAAATTATATTTCTCGAAACACCATTTACCAAAATAATCTTCAAATAATAGAAATACTTTAAATTTGTAGTGCATATATCCACTAGCAAGCACATACATGATACAACCCAGACAGCACATAAGCTTAAATCAAGCTTGACATTTGGCTTGGCAATGCAAGGTTTGCTTAAGCTGGATTTTCGCTTGCAAAGTGCGCAGTGATGGCGCCATCTGTGAAAGAGAATGGACATTAATTGTCTAGCGTCCTCAAATTTGCTAAAAGTTCGTAAAAGATGTGTTTTATTTATATTACCAGCGCCATGTTACCGGCAGGGCAAACGAGGCAACTGCCCGGGCCTACAGATTTTAGGGCCCAAAAATCTTACATCTTACACTTTTGTAATTTAAAAATAAAATTACAAAGGATAAAAAAAATTCAGAAGTTAAATAATTTTTTTAATTATAAAGTATGAACAATGAAAATAAATCAAATTTACATTTGTATAAATTAATTTAAACTCTTTTTTAATTCTTCGAAATGCTCTATATCGATATAGCATACCAATATGTAGGAAAATAACCACATTTGTAAAGAGAATTTTTAGCGTTAAAAAATAGCAAAATTTTTCAATTATTTGTTATTTTAAGAAATATTTACAAAAATGACTAAAGTGTTTGTATTCCATACATGTTAGCAACTGTGATATAGCATTTCGAAGTAACGTTTAACTATCTGTTTCTTTCATTTCAGATTACTTAACACAAAATTTGTGTTAAGTAAACCCATTCTATATTTCCAAATATGGAAATTCTTCAAAATAAAATACAATTATACTAGGAAATTGATTTCAAAATCAGTCGTTTGTCTCGATTTTGGCCAGCGGTATTGCTCATGAGTGTTGCGGTACTGAAAGTTTTAAAACGTGTGCTGCTCTTAAGTTTATATTATGTTTATTTCCCTATTAGTAGTCTCTAAATCACACATAACTTTATTTTAATTTTGATGCATCCCATGGAAAAATAAAAGAAAGAAATAACACATCGCCCACTTATCAATCTGGCGAGAAAACAGCGTGGTAAGTCACTTCAAACTTTAGTCATAGCTGCACAAGGCTCCGGTGGCTGAATGGATAGCGTGCTCGACTGCGAAGCCAAAGGGCCCGGTTTCTATTCCAGCCTCGAACTGTCGAAGGAAACAGATTAAATTAAATTGAAATTTCAGCGTAGAGGGGGAAAATGCGCGGAAAAATAAAATGTGTGGGGCGCGTTAGCCAGCGGGTGCCCCGTGTATTTAGAATTTTTTTTTTTTTGAAAATTTTTTAAGCTTGAAATGTCAAGCTTAATGCAAGCTGGGCAAGTGTAAACTAGAACACTTGATTCAAGCTTGCACCAAGCTTACACGCTTGGAATTTTCAAGCTTAATTTAAGCTTATTGACTTGATAAATCAAGTTTGATGCAAGTTTGCTGTGCTGTCTGGGAAGCACATACCCATAACGTGAGAAGAATTCCCCCCCCCCAAACATTCCCAGCCAGCCACGATACATCGAATTAACGTCGCCGTCGACGTAGTTTCGACGTAATCATCGACGTTAAAAATCCTTGGATATGTCCACCTGTTTGCCCGTCGAGCGCTGAACTTCTCGACGGCGTATTACCCGCGAGGGGTGACCGTGAGAGATAACAATCTCGCTTAACTACGGCGTAAGAATGGAAAAGGGTGACCGCCAGGAAGAGAAAATCCCCGATATTGGTCGAACACTCGTCGCTATAACGGCAAAGGGAGACAGATTCTCGGAATTCGTTTATAAAATTCAGCTCATAGTGGTTGATTTTACGTTATACCTTGTCGAATCGCTCCAACAGGACAGAGAAAACCGGCTTATATTCGTCTAATAGAAGTCGTTCTTTAAAGACTTCGCAGAATTTGTCGAATTCTGCCCATTTATAAACGTAGTAATTATGCCGCAATTCCAGACATTCAGAGAATAGACAAATACCATTTACATACGTCGTGAAGGAATGGAAATTCAAACTGTTCTGATCTTGTGAACTTTTGCAGTTTAAAAAGGAAACATTTTATATTTCTATATAATACATTTTAATATTAGTTTGTTAGCTAATAAAAAGTTATTTTTAATTAAATGTGCAGAAATTACAAGTTTTAAATTAACTTCTAGTCGTTTAGATGAAGTTGTAAAATATACATTCATAAAAATTTGAACACAGAGAAAATACATTAAAGAAAAATATAATCTTGATTTTTTGAATTTAATTGATCAGTAACTTGCATAAATAGCTTATGTCTCTATTTTACATTTTAAAGGGTTTACTTTTTCCCCCCGGTACATTTTATGAATTGTTTTTACTGTAGGTATATTTAATAAAAGGGGGGGGGTACGCTGTTTAATTCAATGTTATAAACAATCTAAATAACTTCATATATTGGTGAAAGATGGTGAAAAAGTAACTTAAAAATTAAATAAAATATTAGTAAATTTAGTTACGTAAGGAATACAGTTTAAAATGCAATTTTACTAACAGTAAATATAATTTACTTATTTTATATAAAAAAGGTTACTTTTTAACCAATATATGAAAATATTTAGATAGTTTATAAGAGTAGATTAAATAATTTTTTGCACCCTTTTATTAAAAATACCTAATACAGCCAAAACGATTAATAAAATGTACCGGGGGGAAAAATGGAAACCCTTTAAAATGTAAATTAGTGACATAATTTGTTCGTGCGAGTTACTTATCTGTTAAATTAAAAATTAAGATTATATTTTAACTTTAATATATTTTTGTATATGTTCAAACTTTTATGAATATAAATTTTATAACTTTATCTAAACGATTAGAAGTTAATTTAAAACTTGTTATTTCTAATCATTTAATTCAAAATTGCTTTTCATTAGCTAACGACTAGTAGTATAATGTATTATATTTAGAAATACAAAGTGTTTCCTTTTAAACGGCATGTGCACCTGACAAGAAGTTTGAATTTCCATGCTTTCACGACGTATGTAAATGGTGTGTGACTGACATATTCTCTAAATGTCTGGAATTCCGGCATAATTACTACGTTTATAAACTGTCAGGATTCGACGAAATCGTCAAGGAACCACTTCTATTAGACGAATAAGCCTGCTTTTTTATCTCCAAAGTTTATTATAGTTTTCCTTTAATAAAATATGAAGAAGTTTTCTATCTACAAATCCCCCCCCTCTCACCCTCCCACGAGAAAAATTTTGTCTACTTCATTACACAAACAGTTTTTTATTTATCTCTCTTAATTCTTTGATTTGTTCAATTTTACTACTCCAAATAGGTTTAAATTACATACTAAATGCACACATATTAGTATACAATTTAAAAAGAAAAAAAAAAACTTTGCATAAAGTGCTTTAATCTGTTTCATTGTAAGTTATGCCATAATGCAATTATAAGTTGACTTTTGTTATAGTAAGTTTACATTAAGTAAATTTGTGCTTATAATGAGAAAAAATATTTCATATGCTTAAGGTAAACAGTTGATTTTATGCCAATTGTACCTTTATATTTCACTCAATACAAATAAGAAGACTTATAATTAGCAATTAAAAAGAAAATGAATAAAAGAAACAAAGCACATAATTATTTGTTAAATAATTACTTAACTCACCTTTAAAATTTTGATGGCTGGAATTAAAATTTGTAGTTACCCCGATAAACTTTAATAACATCACCGGCCAACACAATTTAAAGAGAGCCAGACAAACTTATTAATATGCCAAGCTAACGATAAATCGTGTTAGCATTGAACTTGAAAAATATTCCAAGAGATACTTGAAAAATATCCACTTTTATAGTTAAAACTATGGAAATTTTACTGTTCTGTGTAGCGCAGCTGAGCTCAGCCATTGACTACACGCTGGAGCGAGTTCTGCCCTTGCAGAAAAAACTGCGAAGTACGAGCCACGCGAACCATGAACGAATACACACACACAAAAGAAAAAAAAAGCATCTGTTTTCTGAGAAAACGGTTGGGGTGGACATGTCAAAGGTCGTGAGAAAGGACCCCGTAAATTCTGTCTCCCCTGCACTGTTTATTCGACGTTCAACTGACTATTAACTAAGCTGAAAAAATTTCTCGATGCTCCATCGTGTGTTTCTTCTTGGCTGGCTGGGGGAGGGGGGTCTCTCAGACCGCCGCAGCCATGAGCGGAAAATCGGCGATGTATTGACGGATCATAGACCTTCTGAGGGCGACCAACATTAACAGTCGAAGATAGCCGCGTCCCTGACCAAAATCTAACGGCTCTTTATGACGTCGACAACACAATGTATGTTTGATCTCTTTTAAACGCTATTTTTTGCTGTAATTTTTCCTCGACCTATTTTCGACATTTCGACATCGGGAATACGTAATTTAAACGTGTGTGCGCTTGCTGGGTTCAATCTCTCTAACAAACGATCAACGAATGACGACGAAAAAAAAAGAAAGTAAGTAAGTAAAAAATAAACAGCAATTAACAACCCAACTATTCACATATAGTATGTGGGAGCGAGAGAAAGTAACACCACAACGCGATTCAGTATTAATAACAGAAACATGCGTATATGAGACGCGTAGTATTTAAAACTAAACGGTAAAAGTAGTCAATAAGTGATAGTCACGTGAAAAGTAAGTACTCAGTCTCAGACACCAGTAAGACTCAAAGATGATTGCAACTTCGATATCTGTATTAAAGACGAGTTCGGGTTCATTTTTTGAAGCCCGAGCCTGCTGAGGCCGAGGACTTTTAATCCGAGCAAATTTCAGCTAAACATAAATTCAATTCAATTCATTGATAGAATCCAATAAATTTTGCCGTTTGTGCAAATAAAAGACAAATTTAGGGACCGTTCGATAATTGACCGGTTGGTTATGCACCGGTGCTACCGGTTGCGGTCATCCTCACTACATCCTATGCCAAGCCAAGAAAACATAAATAAACATTGGGAACACTTCTCTAATAACCGGAATAACCCACCTCCCTAACAGGGTCATTCTAGTTTCGCTATGGTCACGCTGAAAAGACAACCGCTACACGACCGAAACGTTTTCGAACGCAGTTATTTTTAGAGCTCCGCCCAAAGCTGCGCCTTTTCGAACGCTCTGGTCATGCACTGGTACACCGGTGCACAACCGGTGAATTATCGAACGTGCCCCTAGTTGCAAACTTTTAGTGCACTTTCTAATTCTTTATATCCATGGTTATCAAAAGATGTTCGATCTCATGACTAACTAAGAAATATAAGCCGTCGTTCTGAAATACCCAAAGAGCTTCACGCACCTTCTAGGCGCCCGTGCTGTTTTTTTTTTTTTTAATAAGCACGTTTATTTTCCCCATGAATTACTTTTTAAAATCTGTTTCAAGGAGTGTGTTCAGCAAAGGAGGAATTTTTCACAACCCCGAGCCCGAACGCAATCGTGAATTACAGAGCCCGTCTCATCTCTAATCTGTATACGTTCTATTTTAACACAAAAATCAATATCCAAATCTACAAACTTAAACAAAAGGAAAAAGAACAAATCCATTATTGTAATACAACCGAGAATTTTTTTTTTCTTTGTCACTGCACCAAAAGCCCGGATTTTTAATCATGCCTCATCGAACCCCATCTTTCATGAAAGTTCAGTCGTGGATTCATTTGTTTCAAAAGACCTATTTTTAAAATCCGTCCGCACACAGCATTTGAACAGTACACGACAGTCAAAATCACGAATACCATTCAAAATCGAGAATACTATTCGAATAGTGAAACCGCGAATGCTGTTCGAATACTATTCGAATAGTGAAACCGCGAATGCTGTTCGAATAGTATTCGCGAATCCTTTCCCTAAACAGGAGACCAGACTCGTATTCATAGGAGGAGGTTGAGGGTGCTACACCCCTCAATTTGATATTTAGCTTGCAATTGAAACTTAATTAATAAATTGATACACAGCCCCCCGCCCTCCCCGTGCACTCCCCGATATAAAATCCTGCATCTGCTACTGATTGAGTCCCGGGTTTTTGATGAGAGTTCCTACCGTTAACCGAACAACAGATCTCTCATGATCATTTAAAGCCATTAAATTCAAAAAAGTTCAATCATCAATTCATTGGAGCTAATCTAATTCTAAAAACCCATCGCTCAGCACATGGCATTCGAATAGCATCGGTGAAACAAGTACTCGCGATTATCGTGAATACTACTCGAACAGTGAAACGAGTACTCGCGTTTAATCGTGAATACTACTCGAATAGTGAAACGAGTAGTGAATACTACTCGAACAGTGAAAAGAATACTCGCGATTAATCTTGAATACTACTCGAATAGTGAAACGAGTACTCGCGATTAATCGCGAATACTACTCGAATATTCACTATTCGATTAATCGATTATTGGCAATAATCGAAATCGATTAATGGATTATGGAAATCATTCGAATGGCACATCACTAGCTGTGTGTATGATAATGATAGGTATATCAGGCTGTGTGCATTGCCTGCATGAGGTTGTGGAAGTGAAATTTTACGACAATAATGGAGAATTGAGGATTCACTATTTCCAAACTCGAGGTCTTGACACATGTTTTAAGAAGTCAGTTAGTGATTGTGATTGATGGGTCCAGTAGGAGGACATTTTAAATACTTTTAACCCCTTTGAATTGTACTTGGCACCAACTGGGAGATGTTATACCTGCCAGCTCTTCTGAATGAGAAAATCGCAAATAATAAAGGAAAACCTAATAAGAACTGTAATCTTTTATTTTAGGTCAGATTACATCTTGCAAATATATTTCAGTTAAATTTAATTCATTAAAGTGTTTCGTTTGGTAATTACCATTGTTTACTTTAGCTCTTTCCAATAACGGTCATGGGTGTGTTTTGTTTTACTTAAGATATTTTTTTGCTTTGTTTTAAAGTACAGTATAAGAGCTTACTGGCATGTTATTTTGAAATTTTTATTACGCGTCGAATATGACTTTTTTGAGGGTGACTTTTTTTCCAATTTTTTTTTAAGTTTAGGCAATTTTTTTCAGGATGAAGGACAATCCGTAACAGCTATATTTTTTGCTGCATATAGTATTGATATGTAAGAGCAACAGAAAAACACAGGTTTGTTACCGAAGGTCCTTCATTGTTTTTATAATCCTTAAAATGACAGTATTCCTTCCCGATTACAGTACAGTACAGTATTCCCCACTAATAAGGGACACCTTTGGGACCAAGTGTTTTGTCCCTTATATAGAGGTGTTCCTTATTAGGACGGATTCTCTTACTCTATACATGCTCTAATACATATGAATTCTTTTAAGTATTTACATTAAGTTAAAGCATTTAATTGACAAAACAAATAGTACAATTCACTTCTTGAAACTGGTTTTTGAGGATTTGAATTTTGTCATTTGACGAATTGAAATATTCTTGGATGTTTAAATGAAATCTTAATGAACTTAGTATACATGAAAATGTACAAATATGATGCAGTAACATATTATTTAAAATAATCAGTTAAACATGTTAGTTCCGTATTTTTCAATTTATATGCATTTTTCTATAAATGAGTATTCAATTTACTTGTTGAAAGTAGTCCTTCATTATCACCTACATTGATAGACTTTTGTAGTTCTCTAGCATATTTTAATGCATGAGTCATGCTTTTAATATCACGATTTTCGATTACCTCTTCAGAATCAGCTGTTTCTTAACTGAACATCTCGACGTCTGAATTAGAATCTTCTGCCTGTAGTTCTTCATTAATAAGCATGTATTCCTCAAAAGTAGGTTTAACTTATGGAGGCGCCCATGTTCCCCGTTTTTGAAGCCAACGACCACGTCCTCTCACTATCCCAGAACATCCGATATCGTCATTGGCATACATGTAATTTCAAGAACAAAACTGCTTATTTCTCATTTTTTACTGATTGTACGTGAGTTTGTCTTAAAGCCACATCTTTAGGCACAATTTTAATCTTAATTGCGTAATACTTTTACTCTTTATTTATAAATAATCAATTATTTTTAAACACGTATTATTAATTGGAAATCAACGGAGACAACGAAAGAGTATTATTGCGATAGTGTTTTCATAGCGTTTTAAGCTCGTTAATTGTTGTATGCTTTATTAAATAACAAAATATAACAGGTGATGAAAAATCGTCTTTTAATTTTCGATCTGGTTTAAACCTTAAACCAGACAACGCTGCTTCTTAGATTTAAATAAGTTTCCAGAAATAAATTGCTATTTCATGATTCATATGTTTTGGGGAAAAACACACAAAATTTTCATTACAAAGTTCACTTAGTGATTAAAAGTCTTTGAAAAACAAAAATATTTAGTCCTTAAAATTTTAAATGTAATTTGGCCAGCTACTACATTTTATTTTAAGCCTTATCCGTTTTTTCCCCCTCTACTAAATGAAATAAACAGTATTGATGGAAATTATTGAACTTTCATTTTTCTTTCATTACCTTAAACTGTTTGTAGATGCAAACTATTATTATGTTAAATGACCTAAGAAGGTTAGAAATGGACTTGAGATGCGAGAAATCTCGCATTGTTTCGCGTTCTCGTCTCGTCTCGTCTTGCGAGACGAGGCAATTTTATTGCTAGACAAGAAAGGGAATATTTTGCGAGACTAGAAAGAGCCTTGTCTCGCGCGAGATTTGTCGCGAGAATTTCTCGTCGCGAATAAATTTACAAAATTCTCATCGAAATGGATGAATACGTATGTAATTAGATCTTATGGATATTTCATATTTTTCTCTTAAAAAATTAATATTTCTAAATAAAATATTTCATCTTTTATTAAAAGATGACTCTTTCACCATAAGCCGAGCTATGCGAACGCAAATGAATGATCTACAGAAGCGATTACGCAAATACAACGCTGTGTATCAGCGGAGCATTCAAAGATCCATGTTGAGAAGCAAGCATGGACACAAGTCTTCTCTGTTGTCTCTTTCTTTTTGATGGTATGAATGAGCAGGTTAAACCCGGGTTCCCGATTAAATGTGAAACAAATACCTTGCACACTAAAACAAGAGGTGTGTGTGTGGGGGGGGGGGGAGTAGGCTTTATTATAATTATCCCGTCTCCATTGTAACTTTTTATGAATTTACTATTCTGTACATTGGGGCCGCTTAATTAGATTAAAATTTTATTTGCGCACCATGTCCTGAGTTCTGCATCATTTCTAACAAAATTCAAAGCTTTATATAATTTCAAAAGCAAATACAGTGCGCACCGGTTATAACGGACCTGGGATATAACGTACTATCGGTTATAACGTACCTAGAAGCTAAGTCCCGATTGAAGTCCTATATTTATAATGTTATTTAACTTCGGTTAAAACGCACTTAACAAAAGTCCGTACTTCGGCTATAACGTACTTTTTATACCAGAGGCAAAAATAAAATTTTGCTTTTCTTAAGAATTTTATCTCTTTGTTCTCGGAAATTTCAGTACCTTCAAAAACACTCGTTGTCAGCTTTCAGATTCTCTAGCGAGATGAACTGTGTATGAATGAAGGGAGCGATCTTTATCTTTTTCCTCTGCTAGCTAGGGCTAAGAACAAGACCCGGTTTTTTATTTGTCATTCATCAATGTAAATGCCTCTTGAAAAGCCCTATCTATAATGATTCTGATGAGAGTGAAGAAGAAACAGAGGAGCCTATACTAAGCATACCCGACGCATTCAATGCTGCGAAAACATGATCACGATTTTTCGAATGCCGCATTGATGATGCAGAGACTTAAAAGTCTATTATGGATATCCAAAACGGCATTTTAAAAGTAGCATCTGCCCATTTTAAACAAAAGAAAATGACAGATTATTTATCTCAATAAAAATTGTAAGTAATAAATTATTTTCTCTGTTCAATGTAAATTTTTAAAACTTAGACCTGTTTAAAACAGATCTTACAATGAAATTAAGAGCCCACTTTCTTTTTTGTGTGTAATATTGAATCTTACCGGCGGTACTGCTTATAACGTACTTCGGCTATAACGTACTACTTTTTTAGGTTCCGTGAGAGTATGTTATAACCGGTATCTACTGTAAAACTTCCATCAACCATGCATATTACATTTACGTAATTTTGGAAATAAATAAATAAAAATGAATGTTTTTTCGGTGTCTTGTCACATTATATAAACGGATTAAATCTGAATTTTTATCACTTCAAATGCACATATCAGTTAATATGGTAATTAATATATGTACTTATATTTTAATATCTAACTGATTGTTATTATTAATATTATTTTCCCATAAAATAGTAATAAGTTACTAAAAATATGGTAGCAAAATCTCAGCTCATAATTTTACGAGACGAGACAGAAAATTTCTCCGAGAGACGAGACAAAATGGCTCCGAGACGTGGCCGAACTTCGCCCCTGCGAGACGAGACGAGACAGCCCTGTTTCTCGTCTCGCGTCCATCTCTAAAGAAGGTTGAAGTGTATAACTGTTTCCTCATGTCTAAAGGAGATATTGTTCTCTCACTGTCTGTAAATACCTCATATATCTTATTTAACATATTTGAAATTGCATTCTTACTTCTAATACCTGTAATATGACTTAAAACTATTGTTAATATAATGTGAGCAATTTAATAATTAAGGCTCATGTGAAATAAAAATAAAACATGTCTTCCTAGAAATATAAAAAGCAATTTTTTATTATAATAAAACAATTATAAAAAAATATAACCAGTTTTGCAAAGTATAGTATAATCAGAATAACTGTTTTTTGTTTCACTTGATGTTTAAAACGCAATGCACGAAAATAAATTTGAAATTATGCAATAAAAAACAAGTTAATACGTGTAAACAATCTTCCATAAACGTAAAATGGATTTAAAAAAATTGGTTAGTAACTTTTCAATTATTTTTATTAACACTTTCCGGAACTCGTTTTTCAATGCATCTCTATCAGTGCCGTAACTTGGGTTTACGAGGCCCAGGGGCGAGAGTGAATCTGGGGGGCCTTTTTAATCTTATATTTTAAAAATGAAAATAGGTTAGCACGTACATGCATTTGTATGTACGCAAAGACAGAATTAAACACTTTCAGTTAAACATATATTATATAATACAAGAATTTATTTTTTTAAAATAACAGAAAAGTCGGACCTCTACTTCAAATAAATAAATTTTCTACTTCTGAAAAAATTCACTTTTCACTAAGAACACAATTTAAAACAGGCAAAATACAACACTAAATAGAAGTAAGTCACTGGCGTCCCTCTAAGCTATAGCAAGAAAGGCGTGTGTCATTTATGACACTTGAAAAGGGGTGTAGATTTCTATTGCTAGATTGACGCAATAAAAGAAGCGTTTAGCAAGTGCAATCTCATCGTTGCAAGGACGTGAAGACAACTATTCCCCCTTCTGTACCCATTGTTGCTTCCCGTATGGGTACTTGAATACCTATGATGTAGTCCAAGGCAACCGCTTTCTTGAAACAAGAGCAGTGAAACATTCAGGTCTGGAAACAACGATGAGAACAGAAGAGAGAATCGCTACCGCCGCCTTCTTTTAACGATGGGAGCGAACAGGTTAAAGTTAATAAGACACTACTTATTGTGACCTAATTTTGTGATAGCTTTTTCAATTACTTAATCAGTAACCACAATACAAACCATGGAACAAAGAATGGTCATATAAAAACGAAGAGATCGGTGTCTTTCTTACTAAGGAAAAAAAAAAGTACTGTTGTGTTGCCTGCCATGGGCACTACTTTACCTGGGTATGCCATTGGGAGAAATAAGAATTATAATGGTTAAATACATTTACTGAAACTACTGAAGGAAAAAAAAAAGAAAAGAAAACACTAGTAGTATTCTATTAATCTGAAAATTATTCCTTTAATATAATTTAACTTACTAAAAATTACAGCAGCAACACCAAACGCTTATCTATTCGTCCTAAATTTTAGCAAGATTATACTAGTGAATTGGTCATTCATTTACTCAGTTAAGAAAAGAGTAAAACACAAAAGAAATAAAACACTTGTCGTTAAAAAATTGTAATCCGATAATAGCAATATTTATTTGTTGCAAATTTCATTCATATTAAAATTCTTCATTTACCAATAATAATATATTAAGAGTAAAATGTTTACTTAAACTATAAACCACATAACATTCTAATCTTCCATGACATTGTATGTAAAAGTAAATGTACATTTTATTTTCATACTTTCGTATTAAAATATTTATAAGTTATTAATATAAATTTTATTACGTAATTAATGTTATGATTATTATAATTTGTAGTCTTATCGACGAAAAAAACAGTAATTAAACTCTAACAGCTTTTACTTTTCGGGTAAAATATTAAAAGCCTATTCTTTATATTCCAACACTAGCTGAAGTACCCGTCGTTGACGGGTTAGTACTGAATGCAAATTTCCAAAAAGCAACAACTTTCGTCAACATTGTAGGAGTACACAGAATGGGTGTAGTAAACTGCCAAAAATAAAGAAAGCGAAGTTATAATTTTTATGTATTGTTAAAATATTACAGGTTAGAGAGTAATTAAGTAATATCATTTCATTCACTTTAGTCGTAATCATGGGATGCGCGAACGAATATTTAGGCATATTGAAATAATTTTCGGAAAATCTCAAAATCTAAGCAATATTTTTGAAAAATTGGAAGCATAGAATTTAAGTTGAGTGACAACCTATCATGTCACCCAATTTCGTTTCATTCCCTGCAGTCTTTATTTCGTGATGCAGGAACAAAATTTCAGCATTTTAAAACGATTCTCACAAAACCTCAAAATGTAATCAAAATATTTTAAAAATTCAACGCCTATAAATTAAGATTAGCAACTACCTATCATATCACCAAATTTCGTATCATTCGTATTAGTAGTTATTACGTGATGCTCGAACACAAATTTACGCAGTTTAAAACGATTTTCGCAAAATCTCAAAATCTAATCCAGATTGTTTAAAAATTTGACGCCTATGTTTTAAGCTGAGTGACCACCAATCATGATACCAAATTTCATTACAATCGCTTCAGTCGTTTTTATGTGGTGCTCGAACACGAATTTTCGCAGTTTAAAACGATTTTCTCAAAATCTCAAAATCTAATCAAGATTTTATTTTAAATCGGCACCTATGTTTTGAGTGACCACCAATCATGATACCAAATATCATTTCAATTGCTTCAGTCGTTTATACGTGATGCTCGAACACAAATTTACGCAGCTTGAAAGGATTTTCGCAAAATCTCAAAATCCAATCAACTTTTTTTTAATTCCACGCCTATGTTTTAAGTTGAGTGACCACCTATCATGACACCCAATTTCATGGCATTCGCTTGAGTCGTTTTTACGTGATGCTCGAACACAAATTTACGCAGTTTGAAACGATTTTCGCAAAATCAAAAAATCTAATGAACATTTTTTTTTAAATTCGATGCGTATGTTTTAAGTTGAGTGACCACCTGTCATGACACCCAATTTCATATTATTCACTTCAGTCGTTTTTATGTGATGCTTGAATAAAAAAAGCGTCACGGACAGAATGACAGAACGACAGACAGACAAACTTTTTTTTGAGGGTCGCACCGGATTTCCAGGTGCTTGAAACGGATAGAAATCGCAAAATTTTTGAATTCCAAGAAATGTACAGACAAAAGTCTAATTTTATTTATATAGATATTAAAGAATGTTTTTTTAATAAATAAGTTTGATATTAAATTTTCAAATTTGAACACAATGTATATTTGTTTATTCGAAACTGTAAAATGCAATAAATTATAACAGTAAATAAACACATTACTAAAAATAAAAGTATGAGTTACAAAGATTTAGAAATAATTTTTCAATAATTTTAAACGAAATTTAATTTCATAAATAGATATCCTAAGGCTATGCTTGAATAAAAGTTTAGCATTAAAATTCTCATATTTGGACACAATTTATATTTGCTTATTCGAAACGGTAAAATTTAATAAATGATAACAGTAAATAACAGTAACTGCTCGAGTAACAGTAACAGTAACTGCTCGAATATTGCGGAAATCGAATATATGCCGCCGAAAATAACGCCACCCGAAAAAACGCCACATGGAAAAAACGCCACCCGAAAAAAACGCCGCCGGAAAAAACGCCACCCGGTTAAAACGCCGCCGGTAAAAACGCCACTTTTAATAGTTTTATGATGTAACATAGTCGTTATATGCTAATCGATGAGGAAAGGAGCGTAGCCAGAATTTTTTTTCGGGGAGGGAGTGGTTGTATGAGATATAATTTTGTACTAATAAACTTAATTTCTTATCGACGACAAAAATCTGAAAGCTCTTAATAAATAGGGGGATATATCCCGATATCCCACTCCCTGGTTACGCTCCTTCAGTGACGTAGGAAAGGGGGGCATTGTGGCTCGCCCCATACCTTTGGAGGATGATAGAAAATCCCCCCCCCCAAACCTACTGAATCACTACGCTACTGTGCCCCTATCGAATTATGGGGAGACCTAGAGTTGAGCTATGGCTTATTATTACTGGTTTTCTTTTTATAAGTGCAAGAGTTTATTCTGATTCATGGTAATTTATCTTGTTGGCTCTTTGTTTTTAAATAATAAGTTTTAGAATAAGGAAGATTTATAAGTATATATATTGATATATAAATATTTCTATTTTTGAAAATATTCAATTTGAACATTGGTACTCTTATTTTAAAGATGTCTTTTTAAAAATTAAATTATTGTATTAATAAGTCAAAAACAAGTTTTAAAAAATCTTCTTTAAATTAAATGTTAGTCTAATTGTAATGTTTTTAAACAAATTTTTAAATTCTGAAAAAAACAATTACTTTTTAAAGGAAACTGGTTTAAAATGATTTAAAACTCATTTCTTAAAATGTAAATATTGGCTATGTATAACTGTGATTAAAATTAATAGTTAATTAGTTTTGTTAGAATAATTAATTAGTTTTGTTAGAATAGTTTTAATAATTATATGTTTACTATTTTTGATACTGAAAAGCTTATTGCCCCTCACAGACTTTGAACTGTAAGCCTTCTTATGAGAAATCTTAAACTTTCTACATCACCTCATTATGCAAGGGAGTATATTTTACTTATTGGGAATTTCTGCAGGAGGGCTGTATAAAAAGTAAAAGTTTGTATTTATTTACATTTAATTTCCTGAAAATTTTATTCGACACCATAAAGTAACTTTGTAATAAATTATATATGTCTAAGATCAATATTTAAAGAAGAAAAACGGTAGATCAGTGCTTTTAAGACAACTTCTCTAATAGGAATTGGAAGGAATTATGATTTCTGTTTAATATTAAAAATATGAAACTTTTTACCTTCAGTGTAAGTTATGATGAATTAAGCTATTTTGATTTTGTGTTTAAGGTCCTTAAATTAAGGAAGATATACACGAGGGCTGTCTGCTTAATTAAGGCATGCCTTGGGTGGAGAACTTTTTGAGGGGCTCTAACGCTTATTCAGGTTACAACTGGAGAAAACAGTCGCGCCGTAGGCCAGAACCCTAGACCTACACACCTCAGCCCTTTACCAAATTGTCACGAAATTAGTAGAAAGTATTTATATTATAATGCAAAAGGTTAAAAATAATTTTTTAAGCTTTATAAGATAAATTTATATCTTATAAAGCTCTTTCTCTTGCCTTTCTTTTATATGCCAAAAAAAACCCATTAAAACATGAAAAAAATAAACCCTTATCCCCCCCCCACACACACACACCTATGTGTTAATTAAAATCCCAGTTAGGGATTTTATTTCTTTGATATCTTAACACTTCCATGTCATCAGAGTACCTGCATGCAGTTTTGGGGCCATAGCCCCCTGAAAGCTTCATCTACTATTAAGTAATTGGCAATCTTTTTTTTTTTTTTTTTAACGGAAACCAAAAGCTTTCTAGGAAAGTCTTCCCCCACCCCTCCTTAGCGCCTAACGAATTATGCACAAATTGAATTATTGAATTAGACATGTGCTTTCCCCCATTTCTGGAAAACAAGGTACATTAAACCTCATAATTCAACTGAATACCCCATTCCGCCCCCCCCCCCATTTTCTGCAAAACAAAAGAAATTTATTTCAAGTATTTAATTAAATTATTACACAAATATCTTTTCAGGTAGCGTTTTATCCGGCGGCGTTTTTTCCAGGTGGCGTTTTATGCGGTGGCGTTTTTTCCAGGTGGCGTTTTTTCCGGCGGCGTTTTTACCGGTGGCTTTTTTGCCGGCGGCGTTTTTCCTACATTCCCCTCACCCACCCCACAGGGAAGTGCCGCTAGCAATTTTGGGTGGTCCGTACTGTAAGGACCGATACTGTTCTTAGGACAGTGACTGATTGCTTCGGAACAAAATTAAAGGAAGCTCTATTCAAGTCATTTGGGATCCATAGGATGCCCACAATTTTCAGACCTTGTTAATTACATCTTCTGAGTAGCCTTCAGATGTAACAAGAACCAGACTTTTGCTAATTTTCGAGCAGGTGTTTGCGTGTCAAGTAGATAAAAAGGCAATAAATTTTACGTTTGACAAAAATTCCCTTACGTTTGTTAAAACGATGGATAGTTTTACAGTTTTACCTTGAAAGGCGTTAAACAGATTTTCTATCAGTCTGTCTTATATGAGATAAATAGCAATCTTTAGTCATGTGGGAATATTATGAAATTAAGAGAATTAAAAAAAAAGCTATTGAAATATAATGCAATGAAAATTCTCAATTCATACACAAGATGGAAGATTTAAAAGGTGTTAGCTATATGCAGTGCACATCATGGGTGCCAGAAGATAAGACTAATTTTAGTGAGGGCTCTTGCATTTGTGGGAAGGGACTCATCTCAGGCATTGAAATATTTTCGAACGAAAACAATACAAAACTTTAAAAGAATTCAGAAAGCAAAAGCAGTAAAAATGCTCTCATTTCGCAATCCCCACAGTGCGGAATGAATTATTTTTTAAATGACATGAAGTACTTTATGATCCCTATTCTCTCCTTTTCATTTTATTGTTATTTTTTTTTTCATTTGAGAACTAAAAACCTTTGTTTTTTGGCATTTTATACAAAGAACGGAGAAAAGTGCATGTTTCTTATAAATAAGTCACTGACTAGAAGTTGAAGAATTCCAAACTTTACAAAGTTATTTTTTATCACGCTTCGGCATACAAAATTACATTACTTGATAAAAAATTAATAAATCAGGCCCCACCGTGGAGGAGTGGATAGAACATACAACATAGTAAGATGGCTGAAGTGTGAAGGTCCAGGGTTCTGTCCTGCCGCGCGGCTGTCGATCTAAGGCTCGAAGTTTTGGACGGTTTTCTCCAGATGTAACTTGAATATGCGTTAGAGGTCCTCCGCCCATTCCACCTCTTCTAAGCAGATAACTCTTCCGTAGCTTTGCATTAACACAACACAACAACAGTCAACAGTATTAATAAATCATCAATAGAGCTCTTATGTGTTCGTGATATAAGTAGTATTATTTCTAATAAAAACGTTTTCAGACATTAATCGAGCATTTGATTTGTAACAAAAAGGTATTTTTAATTTCATATACGGAAGTAATTAATGGATTTTACATGAATTCCAGCTGAAATGTAGCATTTATTTTCATTTTTAGTTTGTGTTTTTATACAAATATAGTGAATGTAAAAGAATGTACAGTACGCTGTGATTATTACACAAGTAAAAGAAAAGGATGACCAAAGAATATTAAAATATTTTGAAAGAGGGCTCAAGACTATTGGTTTTTAGAGGGGGGAAATTAAAGGATATAGTGTCAATTTAAGTCGTTTAATTTTGAGTTTTACAATATGCAAGAAAAAGCAGCTCATCCTACTTGGCATTTTGAGTTTTGTATGTCATGCCAAGCGGCATGACATTTAATCCCTGCCCCTCCTACTTTAGATCCTCATTCAAAGGAAAAGGTAATCTTCGAGCATTGACTTACTCTAGAAAAGTGGAAGGAAACTACAACTCCATATATTTACAATGCCCAATGGCGTACATGCATTCTTAATATAAAGTCAGAACACTTTTTTACATATAAAGTACGACTTTTAATTAACCAAAAGAGTACTTCCATATCCCCCTCCCCCCTTCTCTTACAGGAAATCAGTGTACACCACTGATTATGCATCTGCACATTCTTTGTAAGTGCATAAAATGTTTGTAAGTAATAATTACAACAAAAAGAAAAAGCAAGCCTTTTGCTTGATATTACCTAAGTGATATGATATTTTTTAGAAATAAGAGCCCCACCCACCCAAAAAAAAGGGTGTTTGCTTCAGAGTGGCTTTTTGAGGCCCAGATCTTGTGTTTCTAGAATACAAAAAAAAAAAAAAAAAAAAAAAAAAAAAGGAAACACAAGGTCATTAGTTAAAGAACTTCTTTCTAGCCTCTAAAAATACTGGTATATAAATTTAACTTTTCAAAATCAGCTGTACATATTGCAATACAGCGGATCTGTTGGGGAGCTGTTAGCTGTTTTGTAAGCAGTACGATATTTGTGTGTGTGTGTGTGTGTGTTTTCTGCTTAAACAGTGCTAGGTGATCCACTTAGAATATTAGATGCCCAAATCTAAAAAGTTATAGAAGAAACAAAAAGCAAAACAAGAGGTTGGGGGAAAATAACTCTATGGATTTTGAGGCACCTATACGTGTGGGGGCCCCGGGCATTCGCCCCGCCATGCTTCCCTATTTTTACGGCACTGATCTCTATGCGTTCTTCAATCTTCTGGGATAGTGAGGGGGCGGGGCAGGGTTCACTTTCCTAGCACTGCGTAGCGCAGCATGGGCGCCTCCATAAGTTAAACCTCCTTGATTCCTCAACAGTAACATTACTACCATTGTCTTATCAGCTGACTCAAATCTTTACTTTCTTCTATAACATTTAAATTTTTTTAATGGGAACTGTTGCAACAAAACCTGCCTTTTCAAAGTTCTTCTTTACATAATCTTGAGAAACAGAGTTAATAGCCGATCTTATACATTGTACAACATTTAGTACATTCACTGACTTGGCAAGCTGATCACTATTTTAGCATGAAGAAGCCGTGGAAACAAACCTCTATATGAAAGTTTAAAGCTTACACCTTGCTCTAAAGGTTGTAATACTGCTGCTGTATTTGGAGGGGGAAAAAAACCACTTTGATTGATCAAAGTTTCATGTTCTGTGGATTTGAAGTGGCATTGTCCATGAAAAGCAAAAATTTTCTACCTGCGTTTCTCATTTTCTCATCTAATGCAATCAGCCATTTTTGTCATTATGCCTGATGACATCCACGCCTTCTCATTCAATTCCCGTTGTGCTTTTAATGAATTTAGATTTATATATTTGAAACACCTTGGATTTCTGGAAAGAACAATTACCAGAGGCATCTTTATTGGAATTCGATATTCTTTGCTCTTATTGAGGAAAACCTGTTAAATACAGCCGAATCAATTTCCTATGAATCAGTCTTTCTAAATTTCACAGTTTTAGAATCTTTAGAATCTTTTAGCCATTCGAATTTGTAATCCATAATCTGTTAATCCCCTCTTTACAGTTTGACGCATGGCTCACTGTTTTTTTACTTATTCCATACCTCTCTGCTAATTGTCTCAAGCTAAGTTTTCCAGTCTCTGAAACTTCTCTTGCAAAGATAAACTTTCCTTTTCAAATCCATTTCAAAAACTAAGAACAAATGCAAAATCAGATTTACAAAACCGTACAATTTCTTTCTGCATTGCCACATAAATGCTAGAAACTGAAAATTACACTCCCTATTCCTTTCTGGTAAACTACAGTTTAAAACCTGTTTTGTCACTTTCTTTGTTGAATGTTTGAATGTTTTGGGTGAAATCTGCTCCCCAAAGATCTATTGTCTGTATATCTTTAAGTGCAATAGAACTGGGATTCCCACTTTTAAAAGAATTATCCAAAGCAGTCGTTGTCATGTGGTTTCATCAAGATATCTCGAACTAAAAATGCAATATCTGGCGGTAGATGCGAGACTACATACAGTGGAACCTGCCTAATGTGACCACCCTGGGGAACGACAAAACTGGTCACCTTATCAGTGGCGCAGAGAGGGAGGGGGAGCAGGGAAAAAATCCCCAGGGCCTCAGCTTGTGAAGGGGGCCCCGCTTTTGCAGTTTATATGATACTTAATTGTGTGTTGTCAATTTTGTAAAAAAAAAAAGTCCAAACTCAGATTATGTCCCCGGATGTTTCAAATTAATTTTTGAACGAAATTACAAAAACCCAGATAGCATAAACCACTGCTAGAGCATAAAAGGACGAGAGTTAGCGATTGAGTCTTTTTTTTGCAAGAAAAGTAGACATTTATGGTATTATTCAACGGTTTGCCATAACTAAAAGTAGGAAAGATTTATTTAACAAGAAATCCTTTCTTTTTTTCCCGAGACACATTGTTAAATAGTGGAAGAAAGGGTATAGCCAGAGGAGAGACTATGGGCTCACCCAACCTCCGAAATTTTGAATTTGCCTTAACGAAATGTTTAAAGATCAAGGCTTTCTATGAGAAATTTTGAAATTTCCACTTTTTGGGGCTTTTGAAATTTTTTTGGCTGCCTGCTTGCATGGAAGTATGAATACAAATATTATTTTTTTCAATACTGAGGAAACATACCATGCAAAAATGTTAACGTTTCAAGTACAGTTTCTCTATGGAGGTGACGAAACCTTCCAAACAAAATGTTGGTATTTTTTAGAGCATGGATGTTTATTGAAGTATAATACTCTTTTAAATTAATAATTTTTATTCTATTAATTATTTTCCAATTACAGTTAATTTAAAGTTTCTTTAAATGATTAATAATTTTAATTAGGTATAAATGATTAATCTAAGCTACAGCAAAAGGATTACAAAGGGACCCCAAAAATTTTATCCCTGGGGCCACCACTTGGCTCTCTGCGCCTCTGCACCTTATACAGGTGATCAGCTTACAAAGGTAGCACTTTAATAAATTTGTTTATGCTTAAAATTCAAATAACACTTGCACAAACACTCTACAGTTTATTTATAACAAGATCTCAAAATCAATAAATTCCATGAACAAAAAAGAGGAATGTAGGGAGTAAAATACTTAAACATTAAAATGCACATTGCATACAAATTGTGTGCGACTTCGTTATACTTACGTTTCAATATGTATTTTAATATTTCTTGGTCACAATGAATAATAAAAAATAATAAATATGAATAAAAAATATAAATTTCCATTTGGCATCTTGACATATTACTAAAGTATAGTTTGAATATTTGGGTTGTTTTCATGTTTGCACAAATAATTTTCACTAGTGTACATTAAGAACACATTGTTTAGATAAGACACTGTGCTGTAACAGCAAAGTTCTAAAAGAGCCGGTCGCCAAATAAATCGCCAGGTTGAAAAAATGAAAAGAAATGTTAGGCTTTATACATGTTTGGCAAAATTTAAATGTGACTCGCCATAGGGGTGATCAGAGTATAGTTTTTATAGCCTAGACAAAATTATTGTAATCCAGTGGGAAAGGAAGAAAATTAAATATATTCTCAGACTACAGACGCCAACAAAATGCATTACAAAGGCTAAAACCAAAGTAAATTAAGAAAAAGTTAAATAGCATTATTGACAGATGGGAGATTTAAAATGGCAAGAGTATTACATTTGAATAGGTAAAGGGAAATCAGAAGTACTCATAAATGTGTGATTAACTTCATCAAAAGTAATTGTAAATATTTGATTAACTGCATCCATCACACCACTTACCGGAAACCATGCTGAATCAATTTTAGCATCAACAGAAATATAAAAGAATAATCTAGACTAAAACAAGTTTTCCTTTTTAATTAATTTATCTTTTTTTGTTGTTTTTGTTTTATTTATTCATCTATTGAGAACAAGTGTTGCAGAAGAGAGAATCAGTGCTGACATCAAATTTTGTGTTAAACAACTGAAAAGGGATATAGCATTCTACATTATCTGAATGTGTTTTATATTTAAGAGGCAGTTTATTGTGGAAAGTGGTCACATTTGACAGGTTAAAAAACTTAAATTTGGCATATTATCACGTCACTATACAGTTTTCGCAGGTGGTCACTTTACAGGATATTTTCCCCCATACATTTTTTATGAGTTACAATGAAATTTCATAAAAGTGCTCACTTTAGACAGGTACCAAGTTGGTCACTTTAGCAGGTTCCACTGTAGTTATATTTCGTAATTAATTGAGTAATTGACTGTGGTTTTGGCAACGCATAAGTGCTTTCACACATACATAATAAACTACAGGGCAGGATCTGACCGACTAAAATCGGGTATTTGAATCGAATTCATCACTGTCATTTTGAAAGTATTGATTATTTTTCTCAATATAAAAATAAATCTCTCCAAAGAAGTAACACATCAAAGTAGCACAGTACCATTAAATTATGTCCCTGTCTGGGTCACCAATGAGGTGGCTGAAGATTGACAAAGAAAGAATTGAAAAAAAAAAAAAAAACTTTTAACTGCGCTAAATACAAATAAATTTTATACACAGCCATTTTTTTTATCTCTACCAAAAAAGAACTACTTATTTAACAGAACACACAATTTTTATGTGCGTTGCCACAGTCACTTTGTTGATTTAAAAGTATGTTTTTCTTTCACGCCACTATGGCATAAATGCTTTCAATACAGGGTTGTCACAAATTACATTACCGTATTTTCCGGTAATAACGCAGCGGCGTTAAACAATATTTTTCTTTTTCGGAAACAAAAATGCGGCCAATAACTGGGTGCGGCTTGTAAGTAGTTCCAAAGTTACAGCTGATCATTTAATCCCCCCTCCAAAAAAATAACCTTAAATCTGGTTAAGGAACAAAATAATTCATAATCTTTTTCCGTTCCTATAAAAGTCTCGCATGGCGAAAACCCATCACGGTGTTTACGTAAAGTAACATTTTTCAGGAACAAAAAACAGTACTTTGCGAGTGGATTTTGGACTCCTGGAATAAAATTCCGAATGGTATGGTAGAGAGAGCCTTTCAAAAAGCCGAAGTTATCGATTTTTCACAAAACAGTGCTAATGGGATTCCTGCAATTTCTAGTATGTCTTCCGATGATGAAAACGGTTCAGATGTTGATGAACTTTTGCCATCTGAACACTTAAAAATGTTCCAGACTGACACTGAGGACGAGGATTTTGACGGATTTTCTGAAGTAGAAAACAGTCTGTAGTATATATATATATATATATATATATATATATATATATATATATATATATATATATATATATATATATATATATATATATATATATATGTAATGTATAAAAAGGTAATTTGGGTTTTACTAGTTTGGGTATTGGTCAAGCGGGTACTTTCACTGTAAGTTTTACCTTCCTGTAATACTTGCCACGCGCGCTCTGGAGCTATGTTTTATTTATTTTGTTATTTTTCAAACATCAGGCCGTCGATTCTGAGTTCTTTAGATGTACACGTGTACCCACGCCCTTGTGTCCCCGGATGCCGGTCATGTTGGTAAATGTGTGTGGTTCGATCAAAGATAAGAGAGAGGCGGAGTTATGTCTTCGCAGACCACGTGGTGTGGTAAGCGTAAATACTCCCGCACATCGAAAATCGGGGGACTTCTGCCACTGGAACTGCTTCATGAGTCCACGCTGATTCTTGTACCCGTCTCCCCTCCCCTCTTCTCATTCTAAATTGTAACTTAAATGTAATGTTCAATAAACCATATTACCTGCCTTAACTCTGAAACTTTACTTGAAATATCGGACGTCTCATATACATATGTATATTCTAAAAATAGATAAATAAATTGTGCTAATAATGACGCATCGACAAACATCGTAAATTTATATATTACATGGTAAGTTATTTTAATTATAATTGTTTGATTTTATGTGTACTACTTTATAGTATTACCTAAAATAACACATCTAAACTTGATTAGTTTGAATCTATAATACTTTTTAAAAAAGTGCGGCGTTATTCTCGGTGCGGCGTTAAACTAGTTCTTTAAATAGAAATAATTATCTATTTGCGGCGTTATACACGGTGCGGCGTTATTACCGGAAAATACGGTACTATCTCTATCTAAAGGGATTGGGACTGAAAAAAACTGCCCCTTATTTGGAGGTGTCCCTTTATGGAGGGACGACTGTATTAGTTTGTGAACGACTATTTGCTGTCCAAAAAACCGTATTTAGGCTTAACACAAATCTATTTTATTATGCACAGTTAAAACTGACCTTCCTAATAATTCAAATAAAAACTCTACAGTTCCTATAAAACGAGTCTAAAATGGTGATATTTTATATGCATCGGCGGACTAAACAAATGGTTATATCTCAAGAACAATTTTTTCAAGCAATAAAAAAAAAAAAAAAAAAAAAAAAAAAAAAAAAACTTTTAACACACAAGATAGGTAAACTTTACCTACAAAATCAAATGAAAATCAAAAATGGTGCGGCACAATGGTGCGCACAAATGGCGCGGCATTTTTTTTAGTTTGTTGATTTTATATGGAATGACCCTTCTACGTTTAGAATTGTCTTTAAAAACACATAATTAAGGTGCTTCGGAGTGTCCCAATTAGAAGTACATGAAAGAACATAATTTAAGTGCTTCGGAGCGGTTTTTAGCTCTTTTATTTTAAGAGTGTGGAAAGTTAACTACAGGAGATATATATACAGGCTGTTAAGATTTATATATACAGGGTGTCCCAAAAAGGTGGTAACGGGGCATTAATTTTTTATCTATTAGAGATAAGTGGGCAAAGTAAATTAAAACTGTTCAAAATAAGATCGAAAAGAAGTATCCGTTGAGGAAAAATTCCCCTCGTTCATTTACAAAAAATTACACTTTTTAAATTTGTATACGACCGCTATACCAAAAATTCCCATTTAGTAAAATGTGTCTCATGCACTAATGAGGGGATGCACCAAATTTCAGCCTTTCATCGTACAACGTCTCAGAGATATGCTTAAAGAAAGATAATCGGGGGATATACATGATTTTGAATGTGAAAGTTTATTGCTAAAGTGAAAAAAAAAATGATTTTCTTTCGTATAAGAAAAATATGCATCTTACTCCTCCACCCTGATAGATTCAGTGGTGGGAAAACTACTTTTTTTTGTAGCGAACTACAGCTACTTTTCAAAAAATGTAGTTAACTACAACTACAACTACCTTTTGGCAAATGTAGTTAGCTACACTACTTTTGAAATGTAGTCGCTACTTCGCTACTATTTCGCTACATTTAGGAGACAAATTTTGCTAACAGATTCAGTTTGTATTACATTCATATTTAAGGATATTTATATCCTAATTAGAAAACACTATTGATATCTTAATTAGAAAAAAACTATTGCACTAATAAACAACTACCAGGGGAGTATTTGAGGAGAGCGGCGAGCCCCCTCAAGAAATGTAAAGCAATTATTAAAAAGGAGCTATTTTGAAACATTTCTTTTAACTTTAGAACAATGTTTAAAATACCGAATCGTCCCCCTCCCCTCGAAATGGAAGCCTATATATACGCTACTGACAACTACTGCTAATTATTGAAGTATTGTTGAAACTAATTAAGTTTTAATACCTCTATGATAAAAATAAATTGGGAAAGTGAGCTCTGAAAGCATGAGAAAAATCATGAGAACCAAAAAAGTAAAAAAAAAAAAAAAAAAAAAAAAAATTGGATGTCTGAACGGGAAACTCGTTAAACACGGTCAAAACTCGTTTAACTGAGAGGGTTTTTTTTTTTTTTTAATACGTTTCTACCTTAATTTAAAAAAAAATATTTTATCCACTTAATAGCAAATACTACAAAATACATACCTTATTTCTAATATAAATAGCATTAAAAATATATATAAATACAGCAGGGCAGGGGCGTAGCCAAGGGGGGGTTTAGGGGGGGTCATAACCCTCCCCCATGAGAAATTTTTGGCATACAAAATGTATATTCTTCACTACATTACCACACACACGTATGCATGTATATGAGTTGTAGTAGTCGTAACCCCCCCCCATGAAAAATTTCTGCCTACGCCCCTGCAGCAGGGTGATTACATACTTTACAAGGTGATTACATACTTTTTTGTGCCTTTTTTTCTACATGAAAGCGAACAAGTTAAATACGGGTTCTTTGAAAGCTATCGCAAGCGCAAAGCAAAGCTGTACCCAGACGGTGCATTCAAACACCCCGTTCTCGGAAGCAACATTGGCCATTGCAGGGGAGTCTCCTCCGTCGGATGATGGGGGACAGATAAAGCACGGGTTTAATGTTAGGTTAAACAATCTAGCAATACCTCACATTTTTAAATTTAAGTTTTCTCAGGAAGAGACGTTCGGCTCTTTCAGCCTTGGACTAAACAATGCTATGCCCTCCCTGATTAACATTCAAGTGATGTTGAGAGGGCTTTCCTTTTCGGTGGCGTTATTGCACCGTTTTCAGTGGGAATCAGTGGCGTATGCTAAGGGGGGGGTTCAACCCCCCTCCTTGTAATTTTTTTTTTAACAAAATACCCATACATTTTCATTTTTTAGCTTAAATATTACGCATTTTAACACAAAGTTATGTCTATAACCCCCCCCCCCCCTTGAAGGAAGTCTGCATACGCCACTGGTGGGACTAGTTGTATAAAGAAACGATTCAATAATTGAGGGTGTCATTGTGTCAAGAAGGAAGATCACGTAACGGCTTGCCAAATTAATTTAGTTCGCATGTTATGGTGAGAGCACAACGTTGTACCTTTATTTAAATTAACGACATTTCATTTTAAAAGCTAACGATTTATTTATTTGCGAAGGGAGGACAGCTTACGTCACTAAATGTGTCGTTTACAGCTACGTACGTAATAATTTTTCCATACAAAATGTATATTCTGGGGGGGGGGTGAGACAGCCTTGACAGCCTTACTATTTTTTGACATATATTGATAGTTGAATATTTGAAGAAAGTGACATAGCAAAACTTTTTTTAAATTAACACATATTTTAACTAATCTACATATTTCATTAACAAATAAAGGATATCTGCTTTTTTTTCTTTGAGATATGAAGGTTATATGTAAAACATGTTTTGGCTCCCTCCTCTCCCCCATAAGGGCGACAAAATATCCTAATATTTTTTAGACGTTCTTGTTTATTACATTTTAAAACAAAATAAAAATCTTATACTTCATTTGTTTTTCTTTGTTTTGCCAACTTGCTACCCCCTCCCCTTCCTAAAACTTCTTTTTAGATATTCCTTTTTGTTGTATTTTAAAATAAAAATCATATGAATGTTCTTTTTTTAATACAAAGGATATTTTAATATATTTGAAAAAAAAAGCATCCCCGCCCCCCAGTGCAGCATCCCTTGGGGAGGCAATCTTTAAAAAATCCTAAAATTTATCTTTAGATTTTCCGTTTTGTTACATTTTAAAACAAAAAATCTTATTCATATATATATATTTTTTTTTTCCTGTAAGATATGAAGAAAATGTGAAAAGCTCATTTTGACGCACCCCCTCAAGGTAAATTTCGAAGAATCACCCAAATTTTTTTTCCGTTTTTCCTGTTTTTTATATTTTCAAACAAAAATCCTGTGAATGTCTGTTTTTTTATTTGAGATATGAAATCAGTATTAAAAATTTGTGAAATACCCGTTTTGCCGCCTGTCCCCCTTTGGGAAAAGGTGATTTTCAAAAAATCATTAAATTTGTATTTAGATAATCCGGTTACTTATATTTTAAAACAAAACTCGTATCTTATTTGTTTCTGTTTACTTTGAGATCGTAAAATACTATAAATATTACAAAAATAAACTTTCACTTTCATCGCGATTCGTGCGGGGGGGGGGGGAATCACGCATAAAACTAATTTTTGTAATATCTTACATACTTGTTCAATTATTTTTGGTTGTACATTACATTTAAGAAAGAGAAAAAAATATACAGATACAGGGCTTAATTTCTAGCAAAAGAAGTACCGGAGCCCTAATATTCTCGAGCTTATGCTCATATACAGCGGCGTACTGTAAGTACGAGCTACCCCTTCAATACGGGGTAGGTAGAACATTCAATTAAAATAATAATTCAAATATTTTCCCGTATAATAGTTTGACATACTTTTATTATTTCATGGCACAATTGTTATATCACTGAAAATGGTAGACGGCCGAAGTATGAAGGTCCCGGGTTCGGGTCCCATCGCGTGGCTGTCGATCTAACGGTCTGGAGTTTTGGTAGGTTTTCTCCAGATGTAACGTGGATATGCGTTAGAACCCCTTAGAAAGTAATCAAGTAATCTTTATGGTGTTATTTTACAAAGTGTTTTATTACTTTATTTTACCCTTAGAAAGTCCGCCAACCAAGGCATGCCCCTTCCTTGACAGATCGCCCTAGCATAGCGTTGCCATAATCGCACAAATGATTATTTCACAAAACAGTTAATAATAAATGATCTGAAATTAGCATGAAGAAATATGAGCAATATACAGTAGAAGACCCAAAATCTGCAAATTGGGAGCAGACCTTGTACAGATTTTAGATTTTTGCACGTTTTGCGGCATAACATGTAAAGTAATTTTATTTTCTCCAAAATAAAAGAAATAAAGTAAAAAAAAAAACTGTTAAGTAATGTAGAAGTGATTGAAATGTCTACTTATTATAAAAGAAGGTGTCTGTGTGTCTGTCTGTGTGTGTGAGTGTCTGTCGGCAGCGTTACGGACAAACGGCTACACCTAGAAACACCAAATTTGGTACTCGGGAAGATGTAAATATGTAGTTGTGCACCTCGAAGCGATTTTTTCAAAATTCGACCTAGAATTTTTTTTATTTTATGTTTTATGCGATTTTTGGCATTTTTTCTCACCTAATTCGTAATAACGGCGGAAATTACGCTCGCAGCAAAACGGAATTTGTATCATCGGATAGAGGAGGAAATTTTATTTTAAAAACAGTTTGTTCTGAATACGTAACATGATTTACCGATTTTTAGGAATTTTTTTACTAAGCATCTGCTTCGCGATTGTTTTTCGTAAAATAATTTTAAAACTGTCGCATCTTGAATTCTATCCGTCATAACTTTTATATATTTTGACAAATCGTGAAGCATTCTTTTCTCCCTCTTTTAAAATAAAAACGAAAAAATTATGTAAATTAGACGATTTTTTACGAATTTTAATGCAGCCTAATGTTTAGAATTTAATAGCATCAACGCGATCTTACGCCATTCATTACATTGCGATCACGGCACGAGAATTTCTGTTCGGTTGTTGCCGCAGAAAGGATTAGAAAAAAGGATTTTTTCAACCAATCGAGTTTTTAAATGAGATATCAGAATTTCAATTCGCAAGTGAGGATCTATGACGTCAAATGCTTTAAGATACGTAAAAATTACTCCATAATTTTAACTCATTTATTCCAGCTCTATTTCCAACACAGGGAGACGATATTTTGATTAAAATTTACTGTAGAAATAAACTAAGAAATTCACGATTATTATTATTAGAAGTGGTATTTTAATCCGGTGCTTATTTAAAAATTGAAATGTTTTCACGGCGCTGAAAATGTTCATTTTAAAAGTTACAAAGTTCGTTTCAAAGCGCGATATATTAAATTTTTTCTATTTACTATTTTTATTTTTGGCATTTAATTTAGCGCAGGCGTTGCCTAACATACGCATGCAGGTTGCGAGTATAATTTTATTTTAACGTTGAATTACGTTCCTCCATAAAGGTTACATAACGGAAAGTTTTAATGATACCGTTTGAAAACAATTATGCGAAATATCGAAATTAACTCCCTCAACCTACCGGGAAATCCTTTACGGCAGTCAAACAGTGACGTCATAAATAAAAAAAATGCGTGAAATTTGTAAACTCTGCAACTCTAACGCCCTGTCACAATTAAAATGGGAATAAGTAGCTCCTCGAGATTACACAGTTTGATGTTTTTCAGGGGACAGGACTATGGAGAATATAAAAGATATCGATATATTAGATACATGGATAGTTAAAATGGCACCCCTTGGATATTTTCTCCCCACAGTAAGATGAAATGGTTTGCGGCGCTAAATACGCCCATCTTATAAAACTATGTATAAATTAAATATATATGGAGAGTTTCCTTAATGGTAACCATTATGTAAAATGATTATTATTTATGCTAATGCGTAAATTGCAAAGAATCGCCACAGAATCAAAAGATCCCATTGAGGCCAAATAATCTAAGGTGTTTCTTTAAAGGGAGCCTTGAAGAGAGAGAAGCGAATATAGATAGTATTAATGTACGTAATAGGTAGTATTATTAGATTTGTAAAGATAATATGAATAAATCGCAATGTACCACGTTAATAAATATTTCATGAAATTAAAAGTGTCCTGTTTCAACGGTTGTCTTACAACCAACTAAACGAAAAGTAATTCTAATTTGCGTTAATATATCCCGCAGTAATTTCAACAGAGGAGATTACTTGAACTTTTTTAAAAATGAAATTCTGTTTTGTCACATGCAGATATGATTTTAGTAGTAAAATATTCCCTTCTTCCCGTATGAAGAAAGGGTGCGCAGCTATTTTAAAAACATCTCTTGAAAATACACTCATGTCCATAAATTAAGGATAATGAAGTTCAGGCAAACAAAGAGAAAGAAGCAAAACAAATTTGACTTATTTGTAAAGTCTATTTATTAAACAAAAAGTAAAGAGCAAAAAAGATGCTATATGTTTGACATAATTAATAAAAATTGCAAGTTTTACTCCCTTGACCAAATTTCAAAAAAGAACCTATTTACAAAAAACAGTATAACATGGTTAGTAGGATGGTTAATACGGAGTATGTCTCCCGGACGATGCAATACAGGCCTGACAACGCCTAGGCATGCTGAGTATCAAATGATCAATCTTATCTTGGGGAATATTACACCACTCATCAAGCAATGCACTCCGAAGTTCTGGTAGACAGGTGGGAGGGGGTTGACGGGCTGCAATTCGTCGGCCAAGCATATCCCACACATGCTCTATTGGATTCAAGTCCGGTGAGTATGCTGGCCAATGCATACGGGTGATATCCTCCGATTGAAGGCATTCGTCTACAATGTTTGCACGGTGAGGACGGGCGTTGTCATCCATAAACACACATTCAGCACCCATGGCGCCCAGAAACAAACGTACATGTTGTTCCAGAATGACATCCCGATAGATGTGGCCTGTCATCGTTACACTCTGAACATGCAGGTCAGTTCTGGAACCAAGAATAATTCCTCCCCAAACGAGCCATCCTGCACCACCGTAACGGTGTCTTTCAATGGTGTTCTCTTTGTGGTAACGGGTACCTGGCGCTCTCCAGATGAATGTCCGGCGAGAATCAGACTCCAAACTAAACCTGGACTCGTCGGAAAACATCACACAAGACCACTGTTGCGGTGTCCACAATGCATGCTCTCTACTCCAGGTTAATCGCAGGCGACAGTGAGTTGCGGTAAGTGGAACACATCTGACAGGCCTACGAGCATATAGACCAATGTGCCCTAAGCGTCTGTACACGGTTCTGCCTTGAAACTGTCGTACCGGTAGCTGAAGAGAGCTGACGAGACAGGTCTGATGCTGTACTCCGTCTGTTTCTTTTGGCAGTAACTGCCAAATAGCGGTCCTCATTCGGCGTTGTAACTCGGGGGCGACCTGTGCTGTAACGTCTACTCACACTACCATCATCTTGGAATCGTTGCCAAAGCCTGGAGATGACACTCTGGGCGATTCCAAGTTCCTCGGATACTTCAAGCTGGGTACGTCCACATTCCAGTCGTCCGATAATTCTGCCACGTAAAACATCATCCAAATGCTTCCTTTGTGCCATAACTATGCGGTTTTTGCACTGAAAGGCTTTCACAGCGCTTGTGAACAATTTTACTTCTTTGCCACCATTCCTTATATACCCCTCTCTTACACTCTCTTCATTGTGACGTACCATCCACGCCATCTGGTGGGTTCCTGTAATTTGCATATTCTTCTTCAAGATGTGTGTGATCATTCCACAGGTGAAATTTTTATTTTAGAGATCAATTTCTGTGTGATTCTGAATTATCCTTAATTTATGGACATGAGTGTAGCATAAATGAATTCAGAAGACCTTAAAACGTGTCAATACACAAAAATCTCGAAGTCGAATTTTTTCATGATTACAATACTTTCCTTATATGGTAAATGTTCGGAAAGAGATAAATGGTGCTCCATTTCATGTAGTGTCTTAGGTATTTAATGCTACAACTTGAGCCTAAAAAACAGTATGATGTAGAAATAAGACCAGGTGCGTAGCCAGGAAATTTTTTCGGGGAGGGGATATGAGCCTGTAAATTTTTTCGAGGGGTATATGAACTTACATATGCAAAAATAGACGGAATTTCATCACTAATCCAAAAATTTCGGGGGGGGGATATATCCCGATATCCCCCCCTCTGGCTACGCCCCTGAATAAGACATTTTGAAAGCCAGGAGTTCTCTGCAAACCATTAAGCTTTCCACTTTTTTGATAGTGAATGACACTGACGTAGTTTTTTGAGTCATTATACTGCAATGATCAGGTTAGTACTCATGACACAAACTTTAAATTAAGAGTCAAATAACTGTGCTCTTTTTTTTTTTTAATTCCACATCACGAATAATTTCGAATTACACATGTAAGGAAAATTTTCGTTTCCTACCGTGCGAAGAACGGGCACGCAGCTAGTACTTAATAAACACAAGGGAAATAAATAATGTCATAATTTTTAACACATGAAGAAACAAAGAAATTTATATACCATAAAGACGAGGAAATTCAAATTACTTAGAAAATGTTAAACATTTGTTGAACAATTGCTGGTTAAAAATGTGGCATGTGGCATTTGGCTCTGTGGAATTAAAAATATTCCACAGAGCTAATAAATCAGGAGCTTCCTCTTCTTCTTTCCTGGCTTTTGATTGAGTATCAATAGCACTGTGACGGCCATAAGCTAACCATGAACGAACAAATGATTCTAGTTCAAATTTGTTGATCGGAGGACCGACTAATCTAATGAACATCAAATTTGATAAAGTTTCAATGCTAAGTGAAGCTTGTTGGGAAGTAAAAATTAAGTTCATGGTAGAAAATCCTCGTTCACATTCGGCACTTGAAATGGGTATACAATTGATGACTGAAATCAATTTTTTCAAGTCACTTCGCATTTCTTTTCCAGTTGATGACTTGAAAATTCTGAAGTCTCTTAAAACAGCTCTTTCGTTAAAACAAAATCTTTTGCATAATCCCACGAGTTCATCTTCGCCATACGTCACTTCAGTCGATTCAGCAGCAGGCCAAAACTTTGAATTTAGAACTTTAATTTCACAGATAAATTGTTCACAATCTGATCCAACATTTCTCGACTGGACCGATAAAGAGCCTGCTTATTATTAAATCGGCTAAACACCTGTAAAATTGTCCTGGGTCTATTTTTGGCATAGCCTTTCATGTATAGCTACATTTGTAAACTTGGAAACGTGTACACCTTGAATGGCCTCAGATGCATGCCTTCCAGGCTTCGTCATCCTGGATTCAAAAACTTGTATTTGTAGTCTTATTAGTCTATGGGCATCAACTAGTGTAGTTTGTCGGTTTTGCAGCTCTAATGAAAGTTCCGACAGTTCTTCCAGAGCATCATACATAACACCAAGATTTAAGATAAATATATCGGTCGCTAGTTTATTCGCCAACCCAGAAAATGTGGCTCTGGCATCTCTTTTTTTATCTGTGGAGCTCTGTGTGAAATTTTTATGTAGACTTTCATTGTCCGTGCACACTGCTTTCACAGATTGAAGACTTGATGCAGCCCAGCGAACATCGAAAATACGCCCATCTTTAGTAATTCTTGTCCTGTATTTACAGCACACTCAATAAGTTGTCGTTGTTTTTTTGGTGAACAGTGATATATATTTCTTAATTTGTCCATGAAAATTTATTCCTGCAACTAATTTTACTGCGTCAGCAACGCTGAGTTCTAGGCAATGATTCATACAATGCCAAATAATTATATTAGGAAACATATCCAACAGTTTCTTACATAGTCCTTCTTTTCTGCCAAGCATAACAGAAGTTCCATCTCAAGAGACAGCAACTAATTGTTCTGCACCAAGTAGGTTGTGCACCAAGATACGTCAGATAGATCGGCTTCTGCTAAGCTGACTGAAATCGGTTTCAGGATGCTAGAATTGGTCTGAGGCATAACGAATCCTGTGTGGTGTGCCTGTTAAAATCAATGTGTGTGTGAAAAGCGTAAAAATGACAAATTAATATGTAATGGTGGGCTCCGGAGCCCAACATTCATGAGCTCCGGTTGGTTTTGCCTAATATGTAAAAATTCACTCAAAAAAAAAAGAAGTACCGGCGCTGATCTCCGGTGAGCTCCGGCCCAAATTAAGCCCTGTACACATAAGTTAAACATACCTTCGGTACTTTGATTTAGGCCCATTTTGGTAATTGTATTCATTAAATAAAATTTAAACATAAAATTAAACATACATAGAATATAGAAACTTAAACACTATTCACAAAATTATATATATTTACAAGTCACATTAACCTAGTTAAAATGAAAATTTGAACGCAACGTAACTCCCAAAAGAAAAACACAACAATAAATAGATGAGCAGTTCACGTTTGAGAACGAATTTAGAAAATGCTGATAAACCAACAAAGTAGATAATTCATTATAGGTTCAGGTTCAAGGGGTATAATTGGAGTTTTTCTTCCTTTTCATTGCTTTCTCAGTAATTTTCTGGGCTGTTGTAAACCAGGAAATTGTAAAACGAAGCCGTATATGGGCCCCCTGCAAGTCCTTCACACAGAATTCAAGAATCCCCTCTCACACAATTCCTTTGAATTCTGTGAGAGGGGATGGGGGGGTCTCGCTAATTGCGAGGACTGACTATATATATCATCCCAGCTTTGGAAGGATATCGAGTTCACGGAATGCTGGACACTCAACAGTGGACAAGTGGACACTACACTGTATTTATGGGTGCAAAAAAAGAAGAAGAAGAAGAAGAAAAAAGAAAATTAATTATGTCACAAAAGCATGCTATTTACAGATATGTAAAATTCCTTTTCAAAAGCAAAAAATGCTCAGTTTTATGCACAAAAATAGATATTTCAAAAACTCAAACCTTATATATATATTCTAATTTTCAAAATAAATCATTTTTATGGTCTAAACTTGATTCATCTGGGAGTGCACATGCCCCTCTGGATCCGCCAATGGGCTTTGGCTTAATATGAAGTTAAATGCAGCTACTTTTTCTTTTACACTTTCAGTCAGACTAGAGACATCAATGCAAATGCAAGCTGTTCTGATTCTGATTTCTCTCTGGCGTTCCCAGATTATCACACTGGCAGGGGGGGGGGGTAGCCCGGGTCCCCAAATATTCCAATAATATAGATTAAAAATTCATATATACTGAAATAATAATAATAATAATAATAATAATAAACAAAATAAAACAATTTCCTCTAGTTATTGTTGTATTGTTGTCCATCACTAGGTCAACTGGGAGACATTTTTTGGATGGTGCACACGATTTCATCAGAGTACAGTAAATTGAAATGCCATTTTTTACCCCGAGTACCAGTGCCTTATGTTTTATGTTTTAAATAAGAAAGAAAATTAAAATTTTTGTGTCGGTCCAGGAAAATTTTCTAGCACGCTAAACTTGAGCGCCTTGTAGAAATAAACATCCCAGACAGTGCCGGATTTAGAGGTGTGGACGCCCTGGGGCAACAAAGGAGTGGTGGCCCCTAATTATTACTCAAACGGGTTAAGAATTTTTTCGAAGATAAGTGTGGCGAAGTGGGTTCACCGTTAACTCATGGCCTAGAAGTCCAGGATTGGATTTCCGAGTTCGATATTCGTTAGGAAATTTTATGTAAAGATGTCTATTGTGGGGGCCTCCTCTCTTGTGGAGGACCTGGGGCTGCAGCTCCGGTTGCCCTCCCCTAAATTTGGCCCTGATCCCAGACTTAATGTCCATAAGAGTTAATAATACAAATGGACAAAATATTAAAATAAAAATTATTCTTGGTTACATAATCTTGCTCAAGTATATGTACGTAATTTTTTAAAATTCAATGTTGGAAGTTTTGAAAGTGTTTTATGTTGCAAAAACGCAATAGCGGTCAAAAATATGCAGACCCTGATCATACTTAGATGGGGCTCCGGGGCAAGAGGTTATTTTGGGCCTCTGTACTATTACAGGCATTTAACTTATTTTTGATTGTTTTCTATTTTCCCAGCATAAAAAAAAAACATTTTTAAATAATTCTAAAATTGAATTAAAAATTACCCATGTATTTATACTCTTAGAACTAGACTATGCATTTATATTTTTCAAAATTCATTTATATTATTAGCGTATGTGTGCGCCAAGTTCCGCCAACCAGAAAATTTTCTTTTCTCCATAACAACAACAACAACAACAATAATAATAATAATAAAATGCTAACTAATGGATATTTTGTGATAAGTACGTATGGCCATAAGTTTTCAAAAACGCCTTTAATTTCTATTTTATTGATCTAGTCTTAGAAACCATTATCATTGAGTTAGAAGAACGAAAAATAAGTCTCGAAGCCTTTTTACTGTTACACAATTATGATATAGATATTATAAAGGAAATTTAGCTTAACAAAAATTATTGTTGCAGCATATATAAATTTAATATACAATAAATCGAGAGATTTGCGAGGCCTCTATTTTTCAGGGGCTCCGGGCTATTGCCCGCGCGTCCGTGTGATAATGAGACTCTGAAAATACTATGTTAAAATGCTTGGTATGGTATAGTAAAGGGGGCCCCGAAGCAGTGGCGTACCCAAGATTTTAGTTTAGGAGGGGCTAAGACTACAAATATTGATGAACTTGGTTATAGTGACCTCGATTATAGTAATAATTCCCTTATAACGTCAAAATATTCTGTATCACACGCCCATAGAACACAAGGCCACGATCAGCGTAACTCGTTATAGAGTCATAAATAATTACCTGACTTTTTCACTGACGTTGTAATAGAGTTTAACTGTATTTCATACACTGACTGTAAGTATTTACTTAAAAACCAACGTCCCTTTTTTTCCTTTGGTAAAAAATATTTTAGAAATAATTAAGATAATTTTTAATAATAAAACGTTTTAACCCATTTATGCCTAGTGTCCCTATTTGGGACGGCATTTTCGCTATTAGTGGAAAACGTTATTTATTTTTCCTAGCCTTTATTTGCGAGTATTGAGCCTCAACTCCACAAAATATTTTAACATTACGAAGTAAAATGTAGACATTTCAATTTTTATGCATACTGATTTTAAAAGCAATCACCCCTTGTTCAAGAAATTGACATCAGAAACTTATCTATTACTACTAGTATTAGCAAAAATCGAAGAAAGTCGCAAAAATATCTAGGCACAAATGGGTTAATTCATTAATGACATTTTTCATTTTTCAATCATCATTAATTCCTTAATGAGAGTTAGATCTGAAAGGTTTTCAGATCTAACTCTCCACTTTTAGGGGGGCTTTAGCCCCCATAGCCCCTCCGTGGGTGCGCCTTTGCCTAGAAGTAACCCAGTACTCCGAGGCCCCATCTAAATATGATCAGCTTTGGATTCTCTTTCCTTCTTTTTTTGTCCTCTTTATGGCAGATTGGTGAGTCTACAAATAATACTGAGAACGATAAAAGAAAAAAGATGTATAAGGTCAGGCTTCAGGCAGGCAAAACAAACCCCCCTCCCCCCCCTCACTCGTGTGCGTGTGCCCCCATAGAATTCCAGGGGACACGGGGCACACATAGATACCCTGGGAGGGGCGGGGGAGGGATTGGGTGTTCTTTCAAGCATCAGTTCCAGTTCCATGCTTGGTGTCATAAGAAAGAGAATTTGCACCACATGATCAATCACCGGAAATGATGACGCGGCAAAAGTAGCTTCCAAAACGCGTTACAAACTACTAATTTTTTGTAGCGCGCTACACTACAAACTACTAAAAAATTAGCGACTATTGTAGTTTCGCTACTTGTAGCGCGCTACTCCCCAGCCCTGGGGCTCTACTACCATGATGTCGTAGAATATCCGTGACGGATATTTCTCGCTCACGGATAGTCAGATACTTCGAATAAATAGCCGCGACTCTCCTTTTGGCGCTACCACGATGAGTGTCGAATAAAACAAGCGAGTATTTTTGTGCTTGCTAGAGATCTATTCGACACTCAGAGCGATCAACCAATCAAAATACTAGATTTCCCCCCCTTTTTCTTAAACGAAGGCGTTGTCTTCAGAATTTCCGAAGACTCCGGAGACATCCATCACGAGTGGAAGCCCGTTTTTGACAGATCCAACATGCTAGGGAGAGGGGTCCTTTTGTGGAAGTACTTGACACACCAAGATCCACACAATAAAAACCCATCCATCTCGTACTACCCGATACCGGAATGCAAGTTTTCGCCTTCATCCAACGTGTCGGGAAAAACAGCAATATTTCCGATAGTCAGTACGACAGTGAAACTATCACGATACGATCGTAGTAGGGCATATCGGATATTTCTCGGATTGTGATGTCATGAGAAGAGAAGGCTCGATATATTCGCTAGCGAAAGCTTTCCGATACTATGGTGGTAGAGTCCCTGGATAGATTGCGAATTTTGAAAAACTATCTCTTATCGAGTACCATTGCAACTAACTTCACATACATACTAATTTATTATTCTTACAAGGAGGAGGCCCGGCCTCGGGGAAACGGATTTCAATGATCTTTGGCACAGTGGTAGTATACCATGTGAATATACTACGTGTAAAATACTAAGACGCAATATTCAAATACAGTCGAGAAAAATTAATATTAATGTTCGAACCACTTCAACAAAACTTTAAATATAAGTTACGCGCTATTCAGATTGAATACCGTGGCGTAATGGTTAGAACGGCGGTCTAGGACTCATGTGTCCCAGGTCGGTTTCCCCCGCTCTGTTTATAAATATATAAACACTGGTAATTAATTCTTTCAGTCCAGTAAATATTTATTAAGTTTCATTTATTCTTTTATTTATTTTTACTACTTCCTGAATTTTTGTATTACATATTTCCATATATTTTTTAATTTTATTTCTACTATTCGAAGTGTACTTTTACAATTGATTATAGTTATGATTATTTGAATAGAATAATTATAATCAATAATATAGTTATGACTAATTGAATTTCTTTTTCTCTCCCCCATCTGGTACATAGTAATCAGATGAGTTATCTTTAACTGATTCGAAAATTTCTTCTATACACTCTTGACTCTTCTTGAAAATAGCTCAATTTCTCCCCAGTTACAAACTTCTTTTCATTCAATACGTCACACATCCAATGTATTATTGTGCAATTCTGTGCCAATCATCATAGCTTCTTCAGGTAGTGTATCAGAAACTGGAGTTGCAATTAAATTTTTTTTGAAAATTGAACTTTCGTAATACGCTATGAAGTGAACATTGAAACTTTTCACCTCAAGTTAAATTTAACTTTTAACGGTGTTGTTCGAAAAAATCATGTGATTTTGGTACATAAGTACAAATAAACTAATTATGTCAGGCACTTCAAAATTTTGAAACTGTCTCTTTACAAGCTGTACTACATACTGAAATGAACGATAAATCTGTATCAGTTTCAAAACTTTTAGAAAAAAGTCTTAAAAATCGGAAATTTTCGAAAGCGTGTCACTCTTCGAAAAATCTTGCAGCTTAGATCCATGTTTAAGAATTTTTTCTGAAAATTTCACAAAAGCCACAGCTTTTTCGCTTATTGCAGTGTGTAAAGCAGCTAATAAAGAACAACCTGGGATTTTCTGGAGACTATGGTGCTATTAGTTTATTTCAATTTGTGTACCAAGACTAAAAACAGAGTTTTTGTTTCTTCGACATACACCCTTAAAATGTCCGTGCTGCTCAGTAGATGGCAGCAGAGTCGCGCTCGTGAGGAATGAAGATCTCAGTTGATTTTGAGGGAAGCAGACCAGTTCTGACTAGCCTGTGTTTGTACAACCACAACATTTGGATCAAAGCCAATGAAATCGCTCCATTCCCTGAGAGCAAAAAACGTTACGAGAGAACGCCAGGATGAACAGATGCGCCAGAGATGTTGGCGAGAATCAAATTCTGCATCTCGCGGACATTTGTTTATTACACTTTGAAGGAGCAGAATTTGACAAATATAATTTGCGTTTAACATATATTTCTTGATATCAATATGCAGTATAGTGTGAGTGTGTGAAAATTAAACTTTTATATTAGAATTGATTGTGTGTCTTTATATTTTTTACTTAAAAAAATTTACAGATACATTTCTATTGTTTTAAAGTATTTTCTACAGCTTTTATTAAATATCATCATAGGCGTCTATAGAAACTTTTCTAAAGTAAGGGGAGGGTTAATTAAGAAAAAAACACTACCGGGAGGTGGAAATTTGGACTTGTAGGTTTCCTTTTTGCTTTGCGATGCAGTTTTGTTTACATTATAAGTCGATACGTTAAAGCTCGAGTACTCTGTCTCTCTCTCTCCCCCTCCCCTAATGGCCACCCATGCTTATGACATGCATCATTATAGTATCTTAAAGAACAATTTAGGGGTCCCCTCTTTTTGTAGAGGCCCCGGACGCTTGCCTCGAATGCCCGCCCGGGAATCAGGCTCTGCCCATATATATCTATCACCTATAACGTAGTAACTTCAAAGTTAACTCGGCTCTACTTTTGGTGATCTTAATAAATTGCTGTAATAGTGTCAAATTATTCATCATTTCTATCCCAACTTTCTCAATATGAACAAAAGCGGCATTTTTTACTCTAACTAACTTACACGGAAATGAAATGCAACAGGTTCGTATGTTAAATGTTCTGCATCACTATTGTGTACAGCAAATTTTCTCGTAAAGTTTCTCTACACTGGAAACAGAAATTATGAAATTTAACAGGAGCGACTTGTCTTCTTTTTAATTCGTATATATTTTATTATCGCTTTAAAGAAAGAAAAATATTTTAAGTCAATCAAAACATCTTAAAGTGATAAACAATAATGTCGTTTCACTATTATTGCCGTTGGTTTTTCAATGACTATTTTAATATAACTGTCCTGCTTCATCCGACTTAAAAAGAAAAATCCCGGCAAAAAAGAAAAAAAAACATTCACGATGGAACAAAACCGCAGGTCTGATTCCTCGCCAAATACAAGCTACCGAAACTTCCCATCCGATGACACTGCAACCCTATGTTTCGCTCTACAGGAATGGACAAGTTTCATTGGCTGATCCAAATGTTGTGGTTATACAAACACAGGCTAGTCCAGTTCTGTGTCTGCCGGTTGCTCAACCCAGGTAGCACAGAGATATTGCC
>JAWZYV010014553.1:0-74147 GCA_038373885.1 Cheiracanthium punctorium | reverse complement strand
TCCCTAGCAGTTGATCGAAATCAGTACCACCAGCCGATTGATACACAGGGGAACGCTGTGTACCTCCCGTTTACCCGAAGCCGAGGCCAAAGCAATGTGTTGGAGAAAAGACCCCTCAATTACCAGGATCCCCATTTCCGGGGACACGGGTCTCCACGCACGGCAAACACGTGGGTAGTTTTCCGCCAATAGAAGCTGACGGCACAGGGCGGCCGCAGCTTCTAAAGGGGGGCCCTCACCTCCACAGAGGAAACTACACTGAGGGGGAAAAGGAAGGATACAGCTGAGAGGAGAGTAGGGTAGATCAAAGAAAAGTGAAAGATCGCTGGGGCCCCGGGATTGCGACACCCGCAAAGACCTAAAGTAGGTCTTCCCCCTGAGGGGTATAGAGGGGGAGGATTGAAGGAGAACAGATGGCAAGGTCGATGGCATGAAAGGATTTGGTTGGCTGATGAAAGTAAGTATTGTCGCCGTTATTCATAATACATAGAGTGAAATGAGTAGTAATTTGTTCTATTTGTTCACCTCTAGTATTGGTATCTTTGCTGCCCCATAATGGACTATGGCCATTCATGTCACCAAGGAGTATAAAGGGTGTTGGAAGTTCATGAATAAGATTATTGAGAGATGTTTGGCTGATTGATTCGTTTGGAGGGAGATAAATGCAGCAAATGGTAGTGAGCTGTTTTAATTTGACACGAGCGGCAACTGCTTGGAGATTGGTATTCAGATTGACTATTATGTAGGGATAGTTATTGTTGACTAACAGGGCCACACCACCAGAGGCCCTGTCCCTGAGTTCATAGTCTTTCCGAAGCATTGTATATTTGTGGATGGTCGGATGTTTATCAGCTTTGAGGTAAGTTTCTTGAAGAGCAAAGCAGGCGGGATTGAGGTCATAGAGAAGTGTTTTAAGGTCATCCATTTTATTCTGAAAGCCGTGGCAGTTCCTTGAGAGCAACAATGCCATAATTATGTAATGTTTTGGGCATTGTGCGTCTCCTTTGTAATCCCTGCAGAGATATCAGGCGGTTTTACTTCTTCCTGTTCCATTGATTCTTCATCACTGATGTCTGATTCTGATGGGGCAAGTCTTAAAATTGTGTCATCAATATGTGGCTGTGGAGGTACTTTTTTCTTGCTAAATTTGTTATATTTTAATTTGTAAGTAGCTGTTTTACTAAGCTGTGGTCTGATTTGGGTAGAGCTATTACTTGTTACCTTTTTCTTTGGTGGAGATTTTGGAGATGTAGAGCAAGGTTTGTTTTGTTTAAGAGTACTTTGTTTACTTGTTAAGATATTGATGGTGGAAATATTTGATTGAGAGTCGGTTTGAATGGCTATTGATTTCGTAGATTTTACTATTGTTGCATAGGATAGGCCAGGTTTTGGTGTACGAGCTTCTATTATTTTACGAGCTTCAGGGTATGAGATTCTTTGTGTAGCACGAATTGATTGGATTTCTTTTTCAAATGCCCATTTAGGGCATGACTTGGAATATGATGGATGTTCCTGTTTACAGTTGACACATTTAGCAGCTGCAGAACAGGTGTCACTGTCGTGGTCAGAGCTACCACAACGAGCGAAGGCCGGTGACCCACGACAGGAGGTTTTAGTATGACCGAACTTTTGACACTGGAAGCAACGGATAGGATTTGGTATGTATGGTCTTACGGGACATAATAGATAGCCAGCTTTGATATGCGTTGGAATAGTGGGTGACTGAAAGGTTAGGACAATATGTTTAGTGTTGATTGTTTGATTATTGCGTCGAATAGTGATTCGACGCACAGCACATACTTTTTCATCTTTTAGGTTTTCTAATATTTCGGCTTCAGAGCAGTGCAAAAGTTCAGGTTCTGATACTACTCCTCGTGAGATATTTAAGGATGTATGGGGTGTCACTGTAACAGGTTTTAGGCCAAAGTTTTTAATCTTCATTATTTTGGATGCTTGTCTATTGCTTGATACTTCAACTAATAGGTCTCCAGATCGTAATTTTTTAACTTTTTTGACTTCTCCTACATTGTCTGTGATACATTTGTGTATTAAGAATGGTGATGTTTCATTAAAGGTACCTTCAACGTAGTGAATGATGAAGAATCGAGCGTTCATATTTGAAAGTTGTGCATCAGTGTTTTCATTAGGAGTGGACAGTGGTTGGTTGGTTGGTTGGTTTGTGTTTAATGGCACAAGGTCCAAAAAGGACATACTGCGCCAGACAATGAGTTAAAACCATAAATGATGTATTCAGGTAAAAGGTGTCACGAAACTTAGTAAAAGCTAAAATGTAAAGACTAAATGATGAAAAGTGAAAGAAAGTAAAAAGTCGATAGTGTTGAAGGTAGATAAAAAGTGTTAATGGAGGATAAAAGTTGAAACAAAGGCATCTGGATGGGGGCCTCCCATCCAGATACCAGTCAGACAAAATTGGACACTTCACATTGAATAAAAGATTTTGGTACATCTAAGAAATGCAAACAAATTTCGATGGGGGGTTTCACCCAAAATATCGTCCAGTTTGGGATGAGAACAGTTAAAAAGTATTTGGTAGAAACTATTAAAAGCAGAGCAAGAGGTTAAAAGATGATGTATGCTAAGATGAGTATGACAATGTGGGCATTCAGGAGGGGGTTCACCCAAAAGGAGGTAGTTATGAGTTAGCCTTGTGTGGCCAATCCGAAGACGAGTGAGAGTGACATCGTGTTTACGGTATGGTTGAGTGGACCAGTGGGTGAGAGCTGGCCGGATAGAGTGAAGTTTGTTTTGCGTTTCACAGTCCCATATGTCATTCCAAGTGCCTTTTGTTAGGGAAGAGATGCCAGACTTTATGTCAGTATAGGGCAGATCACGGTTATATGGGACGGTAGAATGCCTTGCCAAAGAATCGGCTTTTTCGTTTCCGGGAATCCCAATATGGCTAGGTACCCAGCAGTAGAGGATGTTGTATCCACGGTTCATGAGTCTCTTGTGCATGCATAGGACTTTTAAAATATAACTATGAGTGAGGGAGCCAGATTTCAGATTCTCTAATACACTTAATGAGTCAGAGTAGATGATGAAATGTTTGATATTTGTTCTCGAGATGTAAAGAAGGCTTTCATAAATAGCTATTAATTCGGCTGTAAATATGGAGCAAAATGAAGGTAGGGTGTAGTTGTAAGAATGATTTCGATGTACATAAGCAAAGCCAACGTGATTAAGAGATTTTGAGCCGTCAGTATATAGTTTGTCGAAGTTTCTATATTTGCTTTTATGGTCTAGAAATAACTGTTGGTATATTATGGGGTCAGTGTTTGGTTTTGTGAAGCCTTCGAATGGTTGTAGGTAGGAAATCTGTAATTTAGTCCATGGCGGCACTTCATGAAATGAACAAGTAGATGCATTAACATCCTCCAATTGGGTACCGACTACACTCCTACGGATTCTAAGTCCGAAGGGGGGAGTGCAGGAAGGGCGATTTTCATAAAACTGGTCCAATTGGGTGTCTATTAGAGAATCCTTTAAGGGATGTGAAGAATGAGAAAGGATGCGATAATAGGTATTTAATGATAATTTATGACGTATGAGAGTGAGAGATGGTTCATGACAGGTGACGTAAAGGCTATGTACAGGCGATGTCCCAAAAGCTCCAGAGCATATGCGTAGTGCAGTATGATGCACAGTGTCAAGTTTTTTTAGTGCTGATTTAGAAGCCGATCCATAAACGCAGCTTGCATAGTCAATTTTGGATCGGATGACGGCACGGTAGATCCGCAAGAGAGCATCACGGTCTGCCCCCAAGAGGTATTGGTTAAAACCTTTAAAATGTTAAGTTTTTTCTCGCATTTATTGCGGATGTCTGAGATTTGTTTAGCAAATGTAAGTTTCTTGTCAAAATTTAAACCTAAAAATTTGATAGAATCCTTGACAGCAATATTAGTATGGTCCAGATAAAGTTCCGGATCCGGGTGGATCCCGCGCTTCCGGCAAAAATGGGTACAAACTGTTTTCTCTGCTGATATCTTAAAACCGTTTCTGTCACACCACTTTAAGATGCTGTTGATGGCATTCTGAAGCTGGCGTTCTATCAGGCGTATGTCCTTTCCCTGACAGGAGATGTGAAGGTCATCTACATATAGACTACCGTAGACAGTCGAAGGCAGTTGGTTCAGGATGTTATTAATTTTTATTGAGAAGAGGGTGACACTGAGTACGGAGCCCTGTGGAACACCCTCCTCTTGAACAAAGTTATTGGATAGCATGCCATCAATCCGGACCCGGAAATTTCGGAGTGACAGAAATTTTTTTATAAAAATGGGTAGGTTGCCACGGAATCCTATATTATGAAGGTCTAGAAGGATCCCGTGCCTCCACGTTCGGTCATATGCCTTTTCAATGTCAAAGAAAACTGACACTAAGTGGTTCTTTCTAAGGAAGGCATTACGAATTTGGGACTCTAAATTAATGATGTTATCTATGGTGGATCTGCCCTTCCGGAAGCCACTCTGGAAGGGATGTATATGGTCCCCCGTTTCTAAAATGTAAACGAGCCGGGTATTGATAATTTTCTCCATTAATTTACATAAGCAACTTGTAAGGGCTATGGGACGGTAGTTATTAGGGTTAGACATATCTTTTCCTGGTTTGGGGAAGGGAATAACTATTGCATTTCTCCAGGAGGTGGGAAAGGTCTGTTCATTCCAGATTCTATTGTAGAATTTCAAAAGATTGAGTAAAGAGTCATGGGATCAGTGTTTCAGCATGTCATATGTAATACCATCGCTACCCGGAGAGGTGTTTGAGGACTGTCTTAAGTGTTGGGTAATTTCATCAATGGTAAGATCACTATTGTAGGAAAAGTGTGAGGAGGTTTTGAAATTTATTTTTTGTCGTTCTGATTGTTGTTTATACGGGAGGAAACAATTTGAGTAGGAGGTACTGCACGAGATGGAAGTAACGGTTTCACCAATGCTATTTGCTATTTCTTTTGTATCGGATATAATGCTGTTATTTATGGTTAGACAGGAAATTGGCTGATTAGTATAAATGCCCATGGCTCTTTTTGTTTTCGTCCATAGCTCCTTACTAGAAGTAGAGGCTGTTATGCTGGAGATATATTTGACCCAGGATTCCTTTTGGCACTGACGCCGGATCCTACGTGAATATGCTCTAGCTTTCTTAAAGAGGGTGAGATTTTCGGTGGTGGGGTACCGCCGAAAAGTGCTCCAGGCTTTCTGCTGCTTCTTTTTAGCGAGGTTGCATTTTTCGTTCCACCACGGTTTTTTATTAGGTCGATGTTTGATGCCCGATTTTGGAATGCTGGCATCAGCAGCTTGGATGATAATTGAGGTAATGTTTTGTACGACCTCGTCTATGGGGCCTTCAACAGCATCAGAGGTGATGGCAGACAGGGAAGTGAAGGTGAACCAATCTGCCTTATCATGAATGTATCTAGGTACTGAAATAGGTTGGGGATTCTGGTACAGAGGTGACAATAGAATCGGAAAATAATCACTGTTGTGGAGATCACTGGATATAGAAAAATTATATGTGGGAAGGAGTGATGGAGAACAGATGGCAAGGTCTATTGCATGGAAAGTTTTAGTTGGATGGTGGAAGTAAGTATTGTCACAATTATTCATGCAGGAAAGGGAGAAATCAGTGAGAAGTTTTTCGATTTGAAGGCCTCTATTGTTGGTGTCCTTGCTTCCCCACAAGGGACTATGAGCATTCACTCACCGAGGAGGATGAAAGGAGGAGGAAGCTGCTGAATGAGACTATTGAGGGATGTTTGGCAGATTGCTTCACTTGGAGGAAGGTATATGCTGCAGACAGTTGTGAGTTGTTTTAAATGGATACGAGTGGCGACTGCTTGGAGATTTGTGTTAAGATTGACTATAGTGTGAGAATAGCTATTGTTGATTAATAGGGCAACTCCACCAGTGGCCCTATCATTGAGCTCATTGCCCTTGCCAAGGACAGTGTAATTGCGGATTTTAGTAGGTCTATTGGTTTTGAGGAAAGTTTCCTGAAGGGCGAGGCAAGCGGGGTTATGATCATAAATCAGCATTTTGAGGTCGTCGTTTTTATTAAGGAAACCGTGGCAGTTCCACGATAGCAGCAGAGCCATTATCATGTTGTGTTGGGGATGATGCTCATCTTGCTCGGAGTCCCCGTAGGCTTGAGAGGAGTGCTAGGGATGTCGTCATCATCCATGGGGAGGTCTGACATTTCAGAGTCAGAAGGGTCCAAATGTAGGATACTGTCATCTATAGGGCGCTGTGGAGGAACATGTTTGATTTTGGGTTTGTTATATTTAGTTCTGTAGACAGAAGACTTTTTTATTTGTGGTCGGGTTGAGTTAACATTTTGAGAATTTTTCTTCAATGTATTTTTTTGTAAAGCTGTGGAGAATTTATTTTGATTAGAAGTTGATTGTTTAGATATTTGTGCTGTTGCAGAAGGAAAGGAGACAGGTACAGATTTTGGTGGTTCGGTTTGGGTTGCTATTGTTTTGGTTGATTTTGTTACAGCTGCATAAGATAAACCAGGTTTTGGTGTCCGGCTTTCTATTAACTTACGGGCTTAGGGATATGAGATTCTTTGAGAGGCACGTAAGGACTGGATTTCTTTTTCAAACGCCCATTTCGGGCAAGGTCTGGAGTATGAAGGATGTTCCTCTTTACAATTTACACACTTAGGAGCTGCAGAGCAGGACTCACTGTCGTGGCCAGAAGCACCACAACGCGCACAGGCATGTGACCCACGACAGGAGGTTTTAGTATGGCCGAACTTTTGGCACTGGAAGCAACGGATGGGATTTGGTATATATGGTCTGACGGGACATAGTAGGTAGCCGGCTTTAATATGAGATGGAATAGTGGGAGACTGAAAAGTTAGGATAATATGTTTAGTTTTGATTATTTGATTATTGCGCCGAATAGTGATTCGACGCACAGCGCATACTTTTTCATCTGTTAGGTTTTCAAGTATTTCAGCTTCAGAGCAGTGCAAAAGGTCGGGTTCTGATAGGACTCCTCGGGAGATGTTTAGGGAGGTATGTGGTGTCACTGTAACTGTTTTTAGGCCAATTTTTTATTTACATTATTTTGCAAGCTTGTCTATTGTTGGATACTTCTACTAATAGGTCTCCAGATCTTAATTTTTTAACTTTTTTGACTTCTCCTACATTGTCAGTGATACACTTGTGAATTAAAAATGGCGATGTTTCATTAAGTTTACCTTCAGCAGAGTGGATAAGGAAGAATCGGGCATTCATGTGTGCAAATTTGTATCGGTGTGTTCATTAGCGGTTGACAGCGGAACGTTGACGATAGACGAAGAATTTTTCATATCCATGTTGGGGAAAATTGAGATTCGGACACGACCGCACCACCCACCACGGAGCCCAACAAGGGGATGTGCAATTGCAGACCAGTGCTAGTCGGGTCTATACGCTCACAGTACATCCCTTAGGCAGCATCCACCCTTAACGACGTGCCCAGTAGATGTCCGATTGCTTGATCCCTAGCAGTTGATCGAAATCAGTACCACCAGCCGATTGATACACAGGGGAACGCTGTGTACCTCCCGTTTACCCGAAGCCGAGGCCAAAGCAATGTGTTGGAGAAAAGACCCCTCAATTACCAGGATCCCCATTTCCGGGGACACGGGTCTCCACGCACGGCAAACACGTGGGTAGTTTTCCGCCAATAGAAGCTGACGGCACAGGGCGGCCGCAGCTTCTAAAGGGGGGCCCTCACCTCCACAGAGGAAACTACACTGAGGGGGAAAAGGAAGGATACAGCTAAGAGGAGAGGAGGGTAGAACAAAGAAAAGCGAAAGATCGCTGGGGCCCCGGGATTGCGACACCCGTAAAGACCTAAAGTAATCGCTTTTCTTAGACGTATCAATATTTTTTATTCAGTGTAAAGTGTGAACTTCTGTCTGACTGGTATCTGGATGGGAGCCCCATCCAGATGTCCTTTTATCTACTTTTAACCCTTTTGAATTCTACATTTCACCTTTTAGTCTTTTACATTTTAGTATGCTTTAGTACATTTTGAATTTTAGCTTTTACTAGGTCTTGTGTACCTATTACCCGAATACATCATGACACGTTTTTAACTCCTTGTCTTGCGCAGTATGTCCTTTCTGGACCTTGTGCCATTAAAAACCAACCAACCAACCAACCATTTATTTATCAAATTATCTTTTATTAAGTTACAGATGCCAGGTTTTATGTGCTCGTATGGTATGTCGTCTGTGTAAGGCTACGAAGCTTGTCTATTAGCCACATCTGCCTTTTCACAGCCAGGAATTCCAATATGACTGGGTACCCAAAAATTCAGGATTCCGAAGCCACGATCTGTGAATTGATGTAGGACTATATCAATATAGATATGTTTTATTGAGTCCGATTTAAGACATTTCAGTACACTTAACTAGTCTGATTTTATTGATTTGATTATTTGAGGTTTAATGGCACAAGGTCCAGAAAGGACATACTGCGCCAGACAAGGTGTGTAAATAGTAAAAGAAAGTGTTCAGGTAAAAAAGTGTTGTATAAAACATGTAAAGCTAAAAACCATGAGGTCTAAAGACAGTAAAAGCAAACTGTAGAGAAGTAAAAGGTAGATTAAAAGGACAAGAGCATCTGCATGGGGGCTCCCATCCAGATACCAGACAGAGAAAAGTATATACTTCACAATGAGTAAAGAATGTTGATACGCCGAAGAAAGGCGAACAGATTAAAGTGCGGGGTTTCACCCAGTATTTCATCAAGTTTGGGATGAGAGCAGTTAAAAAGTGCTTGGTAAAAACGATTAAAAGCAGGGCATGAGGTTAAAAGATGGTGAATGGTGAGGCAAGTATGAGAGTGGGGGCACTCTGGAGCAGGTTCACCAAATAGCAGATGCTTATGAGTAAGCCGCGTATGACCGATGCGGAGACGTGTCAAAATGACATCTAGTCTGCGATAAGGATGAGATGACCAATGTGTGAGGGCTGGACGGATAAAATGAAGTTTGTTCCCTGTTTCACTGTCCCATTTATCGGTCCATATGCTTTTCACTATGCCAGAGATGCTAGACTTTATGTCTCTAAAGGAGAGATTGCCGGTGTATGAGAGGGTCGCATCCTTGGCTAGTGTGTCTGCTTTCTCGTTTCCACTGATCCCGATGTGACTGGGTACCCAACAGAGGAGGATCCTGTATCCCCAGTTTACGAGTTGTTCATATTTATGTAAGACTTTCGTGATGTAGCTATGTGTTTGAGAGCCCGATTTTAGGTTTTCCAGTACACTGAGGGAGTCTGTGTATATGATAAAGTTCTTTGCATCTTTTCTGGATATGTACAGAAGGCTTTCGTAAATGGCCAGTAATTCAGCTGTAAAGACAGAGCAAAACTGAGGGAGGGAGTAACTGCATGTGAAATTTCTACCTACAAGGGCAAAGCCGACGTGATTTCCAGTTTTAGAGCCATCTGTATATAGCTCTCCGTAGTTTGGGTATTTGTTCCTGTGGTCTAAAAACAATTTCTGATATATTATGGGGTCAGTGTCTGGTTTTGAAAAGCCTTTGAAAGGTTGTAGGTATGATATCTGCAACATACCCCAAGGGGGTATGTCATGAAAAGAGCAGGTGGAAACGTTAACATCCTCCAGTTGCGTACCAACAAGGCTCCTACGAATCCTGAGTCCGAAAGGAGGAGTATATATGGGACGATTCGCATAAAATCGGTCAAGATGAGTAACTATGAAGGAGCTCTTTAATGGATGTGAGGGATGAGAGAGAATACGAAAGTAAGTATTTAATGATAGCTTATGACGTGTGAGGGTGAGAGATGGCTCATGGCAGGTAATGTAAAGACTATGTACAGGTGATGTTCTAAAAGCACCAGAGCAAATGCGTAGTGCAGCATGATGCACAGTGTCTAGTTTTTTTAAAGCTGATTTGCATGCTGACCCATACGTGCAGCATGCATAGTCCATTTTTGTACGCATGACAGCACGTTAAATCCTCAAGAGAGCATCGCGGTCTGCCCCCCAAGAGGTATTGGTTAAGACCTTTAAAATATTCAGCTTTTTCTCGCATTTACTGCGAAGGTCAGAAATATGGTTATCAAAAGTAAGTTTTTTGTCAAGAATTAAACCTAAAAATTTGACAGAGTCCTTGATAACAATGGTATTATGACCTAGATAAAATTCTGGATCGGGGTGGATCCCACGTTTCCGGCAAAAGTGGGTACAGACTGTTTTTTCGACAGACATGGTGAAGCCGTTTGTGTCGCACCATTTTAGGATGCGGTTGATGGCAGTTTGAAGCTGCCGTTCAACGAGACGCATATCTTTCCCCTGGCTGGAGATTTGAAGGTCGTCTACATATAGGCTACCGTGGACGGTTGGGGGCAATTGATTAAGAATATTATTGATTTTTATAGAGAAGAGGGTGACGCTAAGGACGGAGCCCTGGGGAACACCCTCTTCTTGTGTGAAATTATCAGACAGAGTGCCGTTGACCCGGACACGGAAGTTTCTGAGCGATAGAAAATTTTTTATAAAGATTGGAAGATTGCCTTGAAAGCCTATATTATAGAGATCTTGAAGGATTCCGTATCTCCACGTTCGGTCGTATGCTTTTTCTATATCGAAGAACACCGACACTAAGTGATTCTTCCTGAGGAAAGCATTACGGATTTGCGTCTCTAAATTTAGAATGTTGTCTATAGTGGATCTGCCTTTGCGGAAACCGCTCTGAAAGGGATGTATATGGTCCCCAGTTTCTAATATGTAAACAAGGCGGGCATTAACTATTTTTTCCATTAACTTACAAAGACAACTAGTAAGGGCTATGGGGCGGTAGTTACTAGGATTAGAAGTATCTTTTCCAGGTTTTGGGAAGGGAATGACTATTGCATTGCTCCAGGCAGAGGGAAAAGTTTGTTCGTTCCAGATTCTATTGTAAAGTTTTAAGAGGTTTAGTAAAGAGTCATAGGATAGGTGTTTCAGCATTTCATAAGTAATGCCATCAGGACCAGGAGAAGTATTGGAGGATTGCCGTAGGTATTTGGTGAGTTCGTTGATAGTAAAATCACTATTGTAGGGAAAGTGGGAGGAGGTTTTAAATTTTATTTTTTTTCGTTCACATTGTTGTTTGTAGGAGAAAAAAGGGTTTGAGAAGGAAGTACTGCAGGATATAGAAGCAAGAGTTTGACCGATGTTATTTGCTATTTCTTTTGTATCAGATATTATATTATTATTAATGGACAGACAGGTTATTGAAGGGTTATTATAGATTCCCATGGCTCTTTTTGTTTTCAACCATAGATCCTTACTAGTAGTGGTGGGTGTTATGCTAGAGACGTATTTCACCCAAGATTGCTTTTGAGATTGCCGCCTTATTCTCCTGGCATAAGCTTTTGCTTTTTTAAAAAGGACGAGGTTTTCGGTGGTAGGGTACCGCCGAAAAACACTCCATGCTTTCTGCTGCTGTTTTTTTGCTAGTGTACAGGTTTCATTCCACCACGGTTTTTTATTGCGCCGAAGTGTCATGCCCGATTTTGGAATATTGGCATCAGCTGCTTTGATAATGACTGAAGTGACTTTATCCACGACCTCTTCAATAGTGCCTTCAAGGATGTTGGAGGTGATTTTGGATAGTGCTGTAAAGGTAATCCAATCTGCCTTATCATAAATGTACCTAGGGGTGGTAAAGGTGCCTTTCGGATGGTAGTAAAGTGGTGAAAGAAAAATCGGAAAGTGATCACTGTTGTGTAAGTCACTGGAGACTGAAAAGTTATAAAGTGGGAGGATAGATGGAGAACAAATAGCTAGGTCTATGGCATGGAAGGATTTAGTAGGGTAGTGGAAGTAGGTATTATCCCCGTTATTCATGACGCAAAGAGAAAAGTCCGTTAGCAGCTGTTCAATAAGTTGGCCTCTATTGTTTATGTCTGTGCTGCCCCATACGTTGCTATGCCCGTTCATGTCCCCCAGGAGGATAAAAGGAGGGTGAAGTTGTTGGATAAGACTATTGAGAGAGGTTTGGCAGATGGTTTCATTCGGGGGAAGATAAATACTGCAGATAGTAGTAAGATGTTTGAGATGGACCCGAGCGGCAACAGCCTGTAAAGTTGTATTGAGATTGAGAATAGAATGCGGATATTGATTATTTATTAAAAGGGCAACGCCACCGGAGGCCCTTTCCCCGAGCTCATAGTCTTTTCTAAGGATGGTATAATTAAGATTTTGTGTTTGTTTATTGGTTTTCAGATAAGTTTCCTGAAGGGCAATGCATGCAGGGTTATAGTCATAAATTAGGGTTTTGAGGTCATCAATTTTATTGTGAAAACCGTGGCAGTTCCAAGAAAGCAGCAGAGCCATGATCAAGTGATGTTAGGGATGATGGAGAGCTTGCTTTTAGTCCCCGTAGGTGTAAGTGGGGTACTAGGGATGTCATCATCATCCATGATATTGTCGGAAATGTCAGAATCGGTAGGATCTAAATGCAGTATTGAGTCATCAATGGGCTTTTGTGGAAGGATCTTTTTAAGTCTGGACTTATTGTATTTTGCCTTATAGGCTGCAGTTTTTTTGATTAGAGGTCTATTTTGAGTGGAGTTGTTGCTTTCAGACTTCTTCTTTGATGTGCTTTTTTGTAGTGCTATGGAAGAATTATTTTGGGTAGAGGTTGAGTGTTTAGTTTTAGTAGTGGAAGTAGGTATAGAGACGGGCACAGATTTTGGTGGCTCAGTTTGGATGGCTATTGATTTAACAGATTTGACTACTGCAGCATAAGACTGACCGGGTTTGGGTGTACGGGAGTTCATTGCTTTACGGGCTTCTGGATATGACAGTCCTTGGGTGGCACGCAAGGACTGGATTTCTTTTTCAAACGACCATTTCGGGCATGAGCGGGAATATGAAGGATGATCTTGTTTGCAGTTCACACATTTGGGTGGATTAGAGCAGGTTTCACTGTCGTGGCCGGAGGTCCCACAACGAGCACAGGTTGGGGAACCACGACAGGAAGGTTTGGTATGGCCGAACTTTTGACATTGAAAGCATCGAGTAGGATTGGGTATGTAGGGTCTAACGGCACATGAGAGGTATCCTGCTTTGATATGGGAAGGAAGTTTAGGTGATTGGAAAGTCAGAATTATATGTTTGGTGTCCAGTGTTTGGTTATTGCGTCGGATAGAGATTCTGCGAACTGCACAAACATTTTGGGATTTGAGATTTTCAAGGATTTCAGCCTCGGAGCAGTGTAATAGGTCAGGTTCGGATATGACGCCTCTTGATGAATTGAGTGTCCTATGAGGTGATACAGTGACAGGTTTAAGGCCGATAGTTTTTAATTGCATAATACTGTTTGCCTGTTTGTTATTAGTTACTTCTATTAAGATGTCGCCAGAGCGTATTTTTTTTATTTTAGCAACTTCTCCAACATTAGCAAGTATGGTTTTATGGATTAGAAACGGGGATGTTTGGTTAAAGTTTCCGTCCTGACATTTTACGAGAAAAAATTTTGCAGTAATAGCTCCCTCAGTGAGAGAGTTCGGAACGTTGACATTAGATAAGGAAAGTGTCGAATCCATATTGGGGATTGGAAATTCGGACCCGACCGCACCGCCCACCACGGAGCCCAACAAGGGGATGCATGTACATGCACCAGTGCTAGTCGGGTCTATACGCGCACAGTACATCCCTGTAAGCAGCGACCACCCTTAACGACGTGCCCAGCAGAAGACCGATTGCTTGATCCCTAGCAGTTGAACAAGTCAGTACCACCAGCCGATTGATACACAGGGGAACGCTGTGTACCTCCCGTTTACCCGAAGCCGAGGCCAAAGTAATGTGTTGAGGTTGATCCCGTCCCAATGGAAATGCCATTCAGATGATTTCCCCTACGGGAACACCCCTCAATTACCAGGTTCCCCATTTCCGGGGACACGGGTCTCCACGCACGGCAAACACGTGGGTAGTTTTCCGCCAATAGAAGCTGACGGCATAGGGCGACCGCAGCTTCTAAGGGGGGGCCCTCACCTCCAAAGAGGAAACTACACTGAGGGGGAAAAGGAAGGAGACAGCTAAGAGGAGAGGAGGGTAGAACAAAGAGGAGCGAAAGATCGCTAGGGCCCCGGGATTGCGACACCCGTAAAGACCTAGAGTAGGTCTTCCCCCTGAGGGGCTAAGAGGAGAGGAGGGTAGAACAAAGAAAAGCGAAAGATCGCTGGGGCCCCGGGATTGCGACACCCGTAAAGACCTAAAGTAGGTCTTCCCCCTGAGGGGCTTAACTAGTCTGTATAAATGATAAAATGTTTTCTCCTGATTTCAGATACATATAAAAGGCTTTCATAGATAGCTAAAAGTTCAGCAGTGAAAATGGAGCAGAAATGAGAAAGCGTCTAACTTCGAGTGCAGGTACAACTGTGCTGTAGGCATGATGCCCAGATTTGGAGCCGTCAGTGTAAAGTGCACGATAACTGTGATACTTTTCTTTGTGGTTGTAAAAAAGCTCTTTATAAATTAGATAGTGCTTTCTCCTCTGAAGCCTCGAGAAGGCTGCAAGTATGAAATGTGCCAGGTATTCCAGAATGGAGTTTCAAAAGGGTAGCAGGGAGATACAACAATTTCCGATAACTGGGTACCTGCAAGACTTCTCTGCACTCACACCACATCCTGAGACCAAATGGAGGGGTACAGGAAGGACGACATTGGTAAAAAGAATCCTGATGATTAACTAAAAATTGAATTCCTGAGTGGTTGCTAAGATTGTGAGAGAATGCGAAAATATGTGTTGATTGCCAGCCTATGACGAGTATGAATGAGAGATGGCTCATGACCCGTTATGTAAAGGCTTTGCGAGAGAGAAGCTCTAAAAACTCCCTAACAATTTTCAAGTACTTTTAAATATTTACAGGCTGATCTGTAGACGCAGCAGGCTTAGTCTATTCTTGAACGGATGACAGAACGGTAAATTTGTATGAGGGTATCGCGGTCTGCAGCTCCGACAGTTAATACTACAGTAAATTAAAATTTTCAAGATTTCCTATCTAAAATTTTTTATTTTTAGAAAATAAATTTACTTCAACTACTTTTTTTCTGGTCTATTATAAAAAGTTTTCAATCACACAACAGTTAAATGATATGATAATTTTAAGTCTGCAAGTTTGATTTTGAAAACTTGTTTACAAATATTCCCATTACAGATTAATGTAATACATTTTTGATAATGTCAAAGGAAAGAAAAATGATAGTTTCTGTGAGAATAACTCAAAACAACCCTCCATTTATCCGTGATATGTTTGTCTGGAGGTACCAACTATTAAATAAAAGAATGTATTATTGTCACAAAGAAGCAGTGCAAGATTGAAATAGGAATACTATGCTTGGACGACGATTCAAAATTCATGATACTATAGCAATTATGTTTATCAATTCATAAGTAAACAGTTGAACCAGAACCTGTAACTTACTCCACAAGCTTGTGCAAAGGTGTTTTTATCATCATGCATAAAAAAGTAGAAATTGGCGAAGCATATTCCATTCTGACAATTTTTGCTTCCACTGACCACTCACCCAAAAATATCAGAACATTGAACACGAGAAAATTAATTCGGAAATGACAAAAGGCCACGTAACTTCCTTTTAAACATAGGACATTTCGTACGCATCGGTAAATTCTTCTAATAGCTTCCATATATGCTTCAGCGATTTACATTTATTCAAAAGCATTAAAACTCTGTAGACATGCTGCAAATTTAACCCATCATTGATTTAATAATAATGATGATAATGAATCATTGATCATAAATGTTATGTCAAGATTTGACAAATAACTTAGGAGGCATTTTCGCGTTCTAGTATGGTAATTAAATGCAGACAAATATTATATGATAAATACAATTATGTTCTAATATAGGTAAATTAGTCTTTCGCATTAAATTCTTTAGTAATGGTAGAACTGGATACTGTTGTGTATTTCATCCTAAAATAAAATAAACATGCGTTAATTTTTAGTTTAGTAAACTTATATTTTACTTTTATCGTTCAATTTTACTGTGTTCTTAGTAAAATGCTTCATTTTTTATTACAGTGCTATTTTTAAAGTATCTGTGCACTTTGTTCAGACGATAATGGAATTTCTACCTGATTACCAGTCTAATGTCTTCCACATTACATTTCTAGCGTACGCTGATAATTTGACTTCGTTTATTTACTACCCACTCCATCATCCATCTCTGTTGCTGGTTGGTTGGTAGATGTTTAATGGCACAAGGTCCAAAAAGGAGATACTGCGCCAGACTGTGTGTACAACATTAAAAACAAGGTTTCTCCAGGTAAAAAGGTGTTGTATAAAATAAAGCTAAAATCCATGAAATATAAAACGATGAAAGTGAATTGTAGAAAGATAAAATGTAGATAAAAAAGAGTCATCTGGATAGGGGCTCCCATCCAGGTTGGTTGGTTGCTGTTCTTGGCACAAGGTCCAGAAAGGACATACTGCGCCAGACAAAAGGTTAAGCCATATACAGAAGTGTTCGGGTAAAGGGTGTCATAAAAACCTAGTAGAAGCTAAAACGTAAAGGTGTAAATTGAGACAGGTAAAATTCAAAAAGTGGCAAAGTAGATAAAAGAGGTAAAAGAAAGACATCTGGATGGGGGCTCCCATCCAGATACCAGTCAGAAACACACACTTCACAACAGATGAAGAAAATTAATACCAAGATTTGTAAAACCAGTAAAGGCTACAATCACGATATACAGAAGGATAAAAGTAAGACATATATGGAGGGGGCATCCCATCCAGATATCAGTCACATCAGGATGCTTACACTTCATAGTAAATAAAGTATAGTAGTACGACGAAGAAAGCAGAACAAATTCGGGTGAGGGGTTTCACCCAAAATGTCCCTTAGTTTAGGATGAGGACAGTTAAAATATGTCTGATAAAATTTATTAAAATCGATACAAGAAGTTAAAATGTGATGAATGGTTAGGTTAGTATGACAATGAGGGCATTGGGGTGAAGGATCACCTGTTAGTAGATGCCTATGAGTCAGTCTGGTGTGGCCAATTCGAAGACGTGTCAAAATGACATCATTTCTTCGGTAGGGGCGAGGCAACCAGTGTGTGATGGACGGTTTTATGGCATGGAGCTTATTGTTAACCCCTTCCCGGCTTTGTCCGAGCTGAACTCGGGTAGGCGAACTGTACTATCCTGGCTCATCCCGAGTATAGCTCGGGCACTCTAAATAGATTTTTTTACATTAATTCTTAGGAAATTTGTATGTGAATGATGCTGTTATGTTTAAAAAGATATGTATATCTGAAAATAATTAGAAAAATTTGACATTTTTTTAATCCATAATCCTGAAATAAAATGAACCTGGAAAGGGTTAATTTCTGTGTTCCATTTGTTGAGTCAGTTTTCTTTTATCATTTGAGAGATACCAGACTTTATGTCAGAGTATGGAAGGTGACCATTGTAAGGAAGTGTGGCGTGCCTTGCCAAGGCATCCGCCTCCTCATTTCCCGCAATACTAGTGTGACTGGGTACCCAACAGAATAGGATTTTAAAGCCACGGTGACTAAGCTGTGCATACAGGCATAGAATTCGGGTTATGCAGGCATGGGTGAACAGCCAGATTTAAGATTTTGCAGTGCGCTGAGGGAGTCTGTATATATGATAAAGTGGTGTGTATTTGTGTTAGAAATGTACTGCAGGCCTTCATAGATGGCAAGAAGTTCAGCTGTAAAGACAGAGCTGTAAGAAGGGAGAGCATAGTTGCAGGCATGAGTGCGACTATTGTATGCAAAGCCAACATGATATTCTGATTTGGAACCATCTGTATACACAGCTTCATAGTTTTTATATTTTCCTCTGTGATCGTGGAACAGTTGATGGTATATAGTGGGGTCGGTGTTCTGTTTGGTAAAGCCCTTGAAAGTTTGCAGATAGGAAATATGCGAAGTGGTCCAAGGAGCTATTTGGTAAGGTGAGTATTTAAGGACATCCATATCTGTTAAGTGGGTACCAGCCAGGCATCTACGGATTCTTAACCCAAAAGGAGGAGTGCAAGGTAGTCTGTTCTGATAAAAGCAGTCCAGATGATTATCTAAAAAAATGTTTCTAAGAGGATGAGAAGGATGAGAGAGGATGCGGAAATATGTATTCAATGATAGCTTGGTATGAGTATGAGTGAGAGATGGTTCATGGCATGAGACATAGAGACTTTGTATGCGGGATGTTCTGAAAGCTCCAGAACAAATACGTAGGGCTGAATGATGTACGGTGTGAAGTTTTTTTAAAACTGATTTGCGAGCAGATCCATAAATGCAACAAGCATAATCCATCTTCGACCTAATAAAAGCCCGGTAAACTCGCAACAGAGCATCACGCTCCGCTCCCCAAGAAGTTTTTGTTGGGACTTTTAAAATGTTTAGATATTTTCCACACTTCTTGCGAATAAAAGATACATGATTTGCAAACTGAAGTTTTTTGTCAAAGTAAACCCCTAACAATTTAGTGGAGTCATGTCCTTGTATTTTTGAGTGACCTAGATAAAGTTCAGGATCCGGATGGATCCCACGCAAGCGGCAAAAGTGGATACTGACGGTCTTATCTTACGATCTATCATTTTCTCCGCAGAAATGTTCCGTTTATAGTGCACCATTCCGTTTATAGTGCACCATTTCGTGATGGTGTTCTGAGGTTGCCGCTCTATGTAACGCATGTCCTTTCCCTGACAAGAAATCTGGAGGTCATCGACGTAAAGGCTTCCATGAACACACGAAGGTAGTTGGTTAAGAATGTTATTTGTTTTTACAGAGAAGAGGGTAACAGTCAGGACAGAGCCCTGGGGTACGCCCTCTTCTTGAAGAAAACTATTGGATAGGATGCCATTTATTTGTACCCTGAATTTTCGGAGAGAAAGGAGGTTTTGGTTTGGTTGGTTTGTGTTTATTGGCACAAGGTCCAAAAAGGACATGCTGCGCCAGACAAGAAGTTAAAATCATATCATGATGTATTCAGATAAAAGGTACTACTAAATCTAGTAAAAGCTAATTGTAAAGACTAAAAAGGTAAAAAGTAAAATTCAAAAATTGTTAAAAGCAGATAAAAGGTGAAACAAAGACATCTGGATGGGGGTTCCATCCAGACACAATTCAGACAAGTGCAGACACTTCACACCGAGAAAAGAATGTTAGCCCGTTGAAGGAATAAAAACAAGTGATGGTGAGGGGTTTCACCCAAAAGGTCGTCAAGTCTGGGATGAGAAAAATTAAAATAATTTAGGTAAAAGGTTTTAAAAGCAGAGCAAGAGGTTAAAAGATGATGTATAGTAAGGTGAGTATGACAATGAGGGCATTCTAGAGCAGGTTCACCCAATAGAAGGTACTTATGGGTAAGCCTTGTATGGCCAATGCGAAGACGAGTCAGAATAACATCGTGCTTGCGGTATGGTTGAGTGGACCAGTGGATAAGGTTGGTTGGTTGGTTGGTTGGTGTTTATTGGCACAAGGTCCAAAAAGGCCATGCTGCGCCAGACAAGGAGTTAAAATCATATCAGGATGTATTCAGATAAAAGGTACCACTAAACGAGTAAAAGCTAAATTGTAAAGACTAAAAAGGAGAAAGGTAAAATTCAAAAGTGTTAAAAGTAGATTAAAGGTGAAGCAAAGGCATCTGGATGGGGGCCCCCATCCAGATACCAGTCAGACAGAAAGGGACACGTTACACTGAATAAAAAATACTGATCCGTCTAAGAAAAGCAAATAGATTCCGATGTGGGGTTTCACCCAGAATTTCGTCTAGTTTAGGATGAGAACAGTTAAAAAGTATTTGATAAAAACTATTAAAACCAGTGCACGACGTTAAAAGATGACGAATGGTGAGGTGAGTATGACATTGAGGGCACTCCGGGGCAGGTTCGCCCAAAAGTAAGTGCTTATGAGTAATTCGCGTATGTCCGATGCGAAGACGTGCCAAGATGATATCTAGCCTGCGATAGGGATGAGACTACCAGTGTACGAGAGTTCGGCGAATAGAACGAAGTTTGTTCCCCGTTTCATTGTCCCATTTATCGACCCATATGCCATTTACAGTGCTGGAGATGCTGGACTTTATGTAACTGTAGGATGGAGTGCCGGTGTACGGGAGGATGGCATGCATGGCTAGTGTGTCCGCTTTTTCATTTCCCGGGATCCCGATGTGACTGGGTACCCAACAGAGGAGAACACTATACCCACGGTTTATAAGCTGATCATACTGGTGTAAAACTTTATGCATATAGTTATGTGTTAGGGAGCCGGATTTCAGATTTTCTAGAACACTAAGGGAGTCAGAGTAGATGATAAAATTCTTTGTGTTCGTTCTCGAGATGTACAGAAGGCTTTCGTATATGGCAAGTAATTCGGCAGTAAAGATGGAGCAAAAGGGAGGTAGAGTATAGCTACCAGTATGATTTTTACCCACGAAGGCAAAACCGACGTGATTCCCAGTTTTGGAGCCATCAGTGTATTGTTTTTCATATTTTTCATATTTGTTGTTGTGATCCGAGAACAACTGTTGGTAGACTTTAGGATCAGTATCCTGCTTTGCAAAGCCTTCGAAAGGTTGTAGGTAAGGTATCTGCGATATGTTCCATGGTGGGGTATCATGAAAAGAGCATATAAAGACTTTTGCATCCTCCAATTGGGTACCGACAAGACTCCTACGAATCCTTAGTCCAAAGGGGGGAGTACAGATGGGACGATTTGCATAAAAACGGTCAATATGAGTATCAAGAAAAGAATTCCTTAATGGATGTGAAGGATGAGAAAGAATACGAAAGTATGTGTTTAATGAGAGCTTATGACGGGTGAGGGTGAGAGGTGGCTCGTGGCAGGTGACGTAAAGACTATGTACAGGTGATGTTCTAAAAGCACCAGAGCAAATGCGGAGTGCAGCATGATGCACAGGGTCAAGTTTTTTTAACACTGATTTGCAAGCTGACCCATACGCGCAACTTGCATAGTCCATTTTTGAACGTATGTCAGCACGATAAATCCGTAACAGAGCGTCACGGTCAGCCCCCCAAGAGGTGTTGGTTAAAACCTTTAAAATATTAAGCTTTTTCTCGCATTTACTGCGAATGTCAGAAATATGATTAGCAAAAGTTAGTTTTTTGTCGAAATTTAATCCTAAAAATTTGACAGAGTCCTTCACAACAATGGTATTATTACCCAGGTAAAGTTCTGGGTCGGGGTGGATCCCGCGTTTCCGGCAAAAATGGGTGCATACGGTTTTTTCAGCAGAGATTGTGAAACCATTTGTGTCACACCATTTTAAGATGCGGTTTATGGCATTTTGAAGCTGCCGTTCGATGAGGCGCATATCTTTCCCCTGGCAGGAGATTTGAAGGTCGTCGACATAAAGGCTGCCGTAGACTGTGGGTGGCAGTTGTCTAAGGATATTATTAATTTTAATTGAGAAGAGGGTGACGCTAAGTACGGAGCCCTGAGGAACACCCTCGTCTTGGATGAAATTATCAGATAGAGTACCATTGATGCTGACACGCAAGTTTCTGAGGGATAAAAAGTTTTTTATAAAAGTTGGTAGATTGCCTCGAAAGCCTATATTATAGAGGTCTTGGAGTATGCCGTACCTCCATGTGCTGTTTCAATGTGTTTTCTGTGCCTTTTCAATGTCAAAGAACACGGACACTAGGTGATTCTTTCTAAGGAAGGCATTCCGAATTTGCGTCTCTAGATTTAAAATATTGTCAATTGTGGACCTGCCTTTGCGGAAGCCACTTTGAAAGGGATGTATATGGTCCCCAGTCTCTAGAATGTAAACAAGGCGAGCATTAACCATTTTTTCCATTAGTTTGCACAGACAACTAGTAAGGGCTATGGGACGATAATTACTAGGGTTAGAAGTATCTTTCCCAGGTTTAGGAAAGGGAATAACTATTGCATTTCTCCAGGAGGAAGGAAAGGTTTGTTCATTCCAGATTCTATTGTATAATTGCAAGAGGATTTGTAATGAGTCATGGGACAAGTGTTTCAGTATTTTGTAAGTAATACCATCAGGACCAGGAGCGGTATTGGAGGCCTGTCTTAAGTATTTGGTGAGTTCACTGATGGTAAAATTACTATTGTAAGAATAATGGGAGGAGGTTTTAAATTTTATTTTTTTTTGTTCGGACTGTTGTTTATATGACAAAAAGTATATGAGAAGGAAGTACTGCAGGAGATAGAGGCAAGTGTCTGACCGATAAGGTTGGCTATTTCTTTTTTTTCCGAAATAATGTTATTGTTTACAGACAGACAGGATATTGAAGGATTATTATAGATTCCCATGGCTCTTTTAGTTTTTGTCCATAGCTCCTTACTAGAGGTACTGGGCGTTATGCTAGAGACATATTTTATCCACGATTCCCTTTGACATTGCCGCCTTATTTTTCTAGCGTAAGCTTTAGCTTTTTTAAAGAGAACTAGATTTTCGGTCGTGGGGTATCGCCGGAAGATGCTCCAGGCTTTCTGCTGCTGTTTTTATGCTAGAGTACAGGTTTCATTCCACCACGGTTTTTTATTGTGCCGATGTTTCATGCCCGATTTAGGAATGTTGGCATCTGCTGCCTTGATAATAAGGGAGGTGACTTTGTCAACGACCTCATCAATGGAACCTACAAGACTATTTGAGGATATATTGGTTAAATGGGTGAAGGTGGGCCAATCTGCCTTTTCATAATTATATCTTGGGGTGGTACAGTTGTCTTTCCTATTATGGTACAGAGGTGAGAGGAAAATCGGAAAGTGATCACTGTTATGTAGATCGTTAGAGACTGAAAAGTTATATAATGGGAGGATAGATGGAGAGCAAATGGCGAGGTCTAGGGCATGGAAGGATTTGGTTGGGTGGTGGAAGTAGGTGTTATCACCGTTATTCATAACGCAAAGAGAGAAGTCGGTTAGCAGTTGTTCTATGAGATGACCGCTATTGTTTGTGTCTTTGCTGCCCCACAAGGGACTATGGTCATTCATGTCCCCCAGGAGGAGAAAGGGGGGAGGAAGTTGTTGTATAAGACTATTGAGGGAGGTTTGGCTGATGGTTTCGCTTGGTGGCAGGTATATGCTGCAGACTGTTGTGAGTTGTTTTAATTGAATACGAGTGGCAACTGCTTGCAGGTTAGTGTTAAGATTGAGCTTAGTGTGAGGATAACTATTGTTAATCAAAAGGGCGACTCCACCAGTGGCCCTATCATTGAGCTCATTGTCTTTGCGAAGGATGGAATAATTACGGATTTTAGTATGTCTATTGGTTTTGAGAAAGTTTTCCTGAAGGGTAAAGCAAGCGGGGTTATGATCATAAATCAGCGTTTTGAGGTCATCGTTTTTATTAAGGAAACCGTGGCAGTTCCAAGACAGCAGCAGAGCCATTATCATGTTGTGTTTGGGATGATGTTCATCTTGCTCCGAACCCCCGTAGGCTTGAGAGGGGTGCTAGGGATGTCGTCATCATCCATGGGAAGATCTGACATTTCAGAGTCAGAGGGGTCCAAATGTAGGATAGTATCGTCTATAGGGCGTTGGGGAGGAACGTGTTTGATTTTGGGTTTATTGTACTTGGATCTGTAGACCGAAGACTTTTTTATTTGTGGTCGGGTTGAGTTAACATTTTGAGAATTTTTCTTCAATGTATTTTTTTGTGGAGCCGTGAAGGATTTATTTTGATTAGAGATGGATTGTTTAGGTACTTGGGCTGTTGCAGAAGGAAAGGAGACAGGTACGCGTTTTGGTAATTCAGTTTGAGTTGCTATTGTTTTAGTTGATTTTGTTGCAGCTGCATAAGATAAACCAGGTGTTGGTGTCCGGCTTTCTATTATCTTACGGGCTTCCGGATATGAGAGTCTTTGAGAGGCACGTAGGGACTGAATTTCTTTTTCAAACGCCCATTTCGGGCAAGATCTGGAGTAGGAAGGATGTTCCTCATTACAGTTTACACATTTTGGAGCTGCAGAGCAGGACTCACTGGCGTGGTCAGAAGCACCACAGCGAGCACAGGCAGGTGACCCACGACAGGAGGTTTTAGTATGGCCGAACTTTTGACACTGGAAGCGACGGTTTGGATTTGGTACATATGGTCTCACGGGGCATAATAAATAGCCGGCTTTAATATGAGATGGAATAGTAGGTGACTGAAAAGTTAAGATAATATGTTTAGTTTTGATTATTTGATTATTGCGTCGAATAGTGATTCGACGAACGGCACTTACTTTGTCATCTGTTAGGTTTTCTAATATTTCAGCTTCAGAGCAGTGTAAAAGTTCGGGTTCCGATACGACCCCTCGTGAGATGTTTAAGGATGTATGAGGGGACACTGTAACAGTTTTTACGCCGAAGTTTTTAATTTTCATTATTTTGGAAGCTTGTCTATTGTTTGATACTTCTACTAACAGGTCTCCAGATCTTAATTTTTTTACTTTTTTTTACTTCTCCTACATTGTCGGTGATACATTTATGTATTAAAAAAGGGGATGTTTCATAAAAATTACCTTCAACGTAGTGAACGATGAAGAATCGAGCGTTCATGTGTACTAATTGTGAATCGATGTTTTCATTACAAGTTGACAGCGGAGCATTGACGATAGACGAAGAACTTTTCATATCCATGTTGGGGAAGATTGAAATTCGGACCCGACCGCACCACCCACCACGGGGCCCAACGAGGGGATGTGCATTTGCACACCAGTGCTAGTCGGGTCTATACGCTCACAGTACATCCCTTAGGCAGCGTCCACCCTTAACGCTGTGCCCAGTAGATGTCCGTTTGCTTGAACCCTAGCTGTTGGCTGAACCAGTACGACCAGCCGATTAATACACAGGAGAACGCTGTGTACCTCCCGTTTACCCGAAGCCGAGGCCAAAGCAATGTGTTGGAGAAAATCCCCTCAATTACCAGGATCTCCATTTCCGGGGACACGGGTCTCCACGCACGGCAAACACGTGGGTAGCTTTCCGCCAATAGAAGCTGACGGCACAGAGTGGCTGCAGCTTCTAAAGGGGGGGCCCTCATCTCCAAAGAGGAAACTACGCCGAGGGGGAAAGTGAAGGATAAAGCTAAGAAGAGGGCAGGGTAGTGGAGACAGAAGTGAAAGATCGCTGTGGCCCCGGGGTTGCGACACCCTTAAAGACCTAAAGTAGGTCTTCCCCCTGAGGGTCCAGTGGGTAAGGGCCGGCCGGATAGAGTGAAGTTTGTTTAGGGTTTCACCGTCCCATATATGATTCCAAGTGCTTTTTGTTAGGGAAGAGATGCCAGATTTTATATCAGTATAAGGTAGATCGCAATTATATGGGACAGTAGAATGCCTGGCCAAAGAATCAGCTTTCTCGTTTCCAAGAATCCCAGTATGGCTAGGTACCCAGGAGTAGAGAATGATGTATCCCCGGTTCATGAAGCTGTCGTTCTATCAGGCGCATGTCCTTTCCTTGACAGGAGATGTGAAGGTCATCTACATATAGACTACCGTAGACAGTTGAAGGCAGTTGGTTCAGGATGTTATTAATTTTTATTGAGAAGAGGGTGACACTGAGTACGGAGCCCTGTGGAACACCCTCCTCTTGAATAAAGTTATTGGATAGCATGCCATCAATCCGGACCCGGAAATTTCGGAGTGACAGAAAATGTTTTATAAAAATGGGTAGGTTGCCACGGAATCCTATATTATGAAGGTCTAGAAGGATCCCGTGCCTCCACGTTCGGTCATATGCCTTTTCAATGTCAAAGAAAACTCACACTAAGTGGTTCTTTCTAAGGAAGGCATTACGAATTTGGGACTCTAAATTAATGATGTTATCTATGGTGGATCTGCCCTTCCGGAAGCCACTCTGGAAGGGATGTATATGGTCCCCCGTTTCTAAAATGTAAACAAGCCGGGTATTGATAATTTTCTCCATTAATTTACATAAGCAACTTGTAAGGGCTATGGGTCGGTAGTTACTAGGGTTAGATGTATCTTTTCCTGGTTTAGGAAAGGGAATAACTATTGCAGTTCTCCAAGAGGTGGGAAAGGTTTGTTCGTTCCATATTCTATTGTACAATTTCAAAAGGTTGAGTAAAGATGCATGGGATAAGTGTTTCAGCATTTCATAAGTAATACCATCGGGACCTGGGGATGTGTTTGAGGACTGTTTTAAGTGTTTGGTGAGTTCATGGATGGTAAGGTCGCTATTGTACGTGAAGTGTGAGGAGGTTTTGAAATTTATTTTTTGTCGTTCTGCTTGTTGTTTATATGGAAGGAAAGAGTCTGAGTAGGAGGTACTGCATGAGATGGAAGAGAGAGATTCACCAATACTGTTTGCGATTTCTTTTGTATCGGATATAATGCTGTTATTTATGGATAGATAGGAAATAGACTGATTAGTATAAATACCCATGGCTCTTTTTGTTTTCGTCCATAGTTCCTTACTAGAAGTGGAGGCTGTAATGCTGGAGATATATTTGATCCAGGATTCTCTTTGACACTGACGCCGGACTCTACGTGCATAAGCTTTAGCTTGCTTAAAGAGGGTGAGGTTTTCGGTGGTGGGGAACCGCCGAAAATTGCTCCAGGCTTTCTGCTGCTTCTTTTTAGCAAGTGTGCTTTGTTCATTCCACCACGGTTTTTCATTGCGTCGAGGTCTGATGCCTGATTTAGGAATGCTGGCATCAGCGGCTTGGATGATAATTGAAGTAACGTTTTGTACAACCTCGTCTATGGGGCCTTCAACAACATCAGAGGTGATGGCAGACAGGGAAGTGAAGGTGAACCAATCTGCCTTATCATGAATGTATCTAGGTACTGAAATAGGTTGGGGATTCTGGTACAGAGGTGACAAAAGAATCGGAAAATGATCACTGTTGTGGAGATCACTGGATACAGAAAAATTATATGTTGGGAGAAGTGATGGTGAACAGATAGCAAGGTCTATTGCATGGAAAGTTTTAGTTGGATAGTGAAAGTAAGTATTGTCACCATTATTCATGCAGCAAATGGAGAAATCAGTGAGAAGTTGTTCGATTTGAAGGCCTCTATTGTTGGTGTCCTTGCTTCCCCACAAGGGACTATGAGCATTCATGTCACCGAGGAGGATGAAAGGAGGAGGAAGTTGCTGAATGAGACTATTGAGGGATGTTTGGCTTATGGCTTCACTAGGAGGGAGGTATATACTGCAGACAGTTATGAGTTGTTTTAATTGAATACGAGTGGCAACTGCTTGGAGATTTGTGTTAAGATTGACCATAGTGTGAGGATAACTACTGTTAATAGGGCAACTCCACCTGTGGCCCTATCATTGAGCTCATAGTCCTTGCGAAGGATGGTGTAATTATGGATTTTAGTATGTCTATTGGTTTTGAGAAAAGTTTCCTGAAGGGCAAAGCAAGCGGGGTTATGATCATAAATCAGCGTTTTGAGGTCATCGTTTTTATTAAGGAAACCGTGGCAGTTCCAAGATAGCAGCAGAGCCATTATCAAGTTGTGTTTGGGATGATGCTCATCTTGCTCCGAACCCCCGTAGGCTTGAGAGGGGTGCTAGGGATGTCGTCATCATCCATGGTAAGATCTGGCATTTCAGAGTCAGAGGGGTCCAAATGTAGGATAGTATCGTCTATAGGGCGTTGTGGAGGAACGTGTTTGATTTTGGGTTTATTGTACCTTTATCTGTGGACCGAAGACTTTTTTATTTGTGGTCGGGTTGAGTTAACATTTTGAGAGTTTTTCTTTGATATATGTATTTGTGGAGCCGTGGAGGATTTATTTTGATTAGAGATGGATTGTTTAGGTATTTGGGCTATTGCAGAAGGAAAGGAAACAGGTTCGGATTTTGGTAATTCCGTTTGAGTTGCTATTGTTTTAGTTGATTTTGTTGCAGCTGCATAAGATAAACCAGGTGTTGGTGTCCGGCTTTCTATTATCTTACGGGCTTCCGGATATGACTCTTTGAGAGGCACGTAGGGACTGAATTTCTTTTTCAAACGCCCATTTCGTGCAAGATCTGGAGTATGAAGGATGTTCCTCTTTACAGTTTACACATTTTGGAGCTGCAGAGCAGGCCTCACTGTCGTGGTCAGAAGCACCACAGCGAGCACAGGCAGGTGACCCACGACAGGAGGTTTTAGTATGGCCGAACTTTTGACACTGGAAGCAACGGATTGGATTGGTACATATGGTCTCACGGGGCATAATAAATAGTCGGCTTTGATATGAGATGGAATAGTGGGTGACTGAAAAGTTAAAATAATATGTTTAGTTTTGATCATTTGATTATTGCGTCGAATAGTGATTCGACGAACGGCACTTACTTTGTCATCTGTTAGGTTTTCTGATATTTCAGCTTCAGAGCAGTGTAAAAGTTCGGGTTCCGATACGACTCCTCGTGAGATGTTTAAGGATGTATGAGGAGTCACTGTAACAGTTTTAAGGCCGATTTTTTTAATTTTCATTATTTTGGAAGCTTGTCTATTGTTTGATACTTCTAATAGGTCTCCAGATCTTAATTTTTAACTTTTTTTACTTCTCCTACATTGTCGGTGATACATTTATGTATTAAAAAAGGGGATGTTTCATTAAAATTACCTTCAACATAGTGTACGATGAAGAATCGAGCGTTCATGTGTACTAATTGTGAAACCAATGTTTTCACTACAAGTTGACAGCGGAGCATTGACGATAGACGAAGAATTTTTCATATCCATGTTGGGGAAAATTGAGATTCGGACCCGACCGCACCACCCACCACGGAGCCCAACGAGGGGATGTGCATTTGCACACCAGTGCTAGTCGGGTCTATACGCTCACAGTACATCCCTTGGGCAGCGTACACCCTTAACGACGTGCCCAGTATATGTCCGATTGCTTTTTCCCTAGCAGTTGATCGAAATCAGTACTACCAGCCGATTGATACACAGGGGTACACTGTGTACCTCCCGTTTACCCGAAGCCGAGGCCAAAGCAATGTGTTGGAGAAAATTCCCCTTAATTACCAGGATCCCCATTTCCGGGACACGGGTCTCCACGCACGGCAAACACGTGGCTAGTTTTCCGCCAATAGAGGCTGACGGCACAGAGTGGCTGCAGCTTCTAAAGGGGGGCCCTCATCTCCACAGAGGAAACTACACTGAGGGGGAAAAGGAAGGAGATAGCTAAGAGAAGAGGAGAAAGTAGAACAAAGATAAGGGAATGATCGCTGGGGCCCTCACCTCCAAAGAGGAAACTACGCCGAGGGGGAAATTGAAGGATAAAGCTAAGGAGAAGGGAGGGTAGAGGAAAGAGAAGCGAAGGATCGCTGGGTCCCCGGGATTGCGACACCCGTTAAAACCTAAAGAAGGTCTTCCCTCTGAGGGGAAGGAGGTTTTGGATAAAGATTGGTAGATTGCCACGGAAGCCTAAATTATGGAGGTCACGGAGAATGCCGTATCTCCATGTCTTGTCGTACGCCTTTTCTAAATCAAAGAAGACTGCGTCTGAGTGGATTTTTCTTAAAAAAGCATTACGGATTTGCGTTTCTAAATACAGTGCATTGTCCAGGGTTGATCTGCCTCTGCGGAAGCCACTCTTAAAGGGGTGAATATGGCCCTCAGTTTCTAAAACATGGACTAGGCGTGCATTGATCATTTTCTCCAGCAGTTTGCAAAGGCAACTAGTAAGGGCTATGGGGCGGTAGTTATTAGGGTTTGAAATATCTTTTCCAGGTTTTGGTCAAGGTATAACTATTGCGTTTCTCCATGAAAAAGGAAAGGTATATTCATCCCAGATTCTATTGTACGGCTTTAATAAGTTTAGTAAGGAGTCTGAATTAAGGTGTTTCAACATTTCGTATGTGATGCCATCAGGACCTGGAGCTGTGTTAGATGACTGTCTTGGGTGATTAGTGAATTTATGAATAGTAAAACAGCTATTGTAAGGGAGGTGGCAGGAGGTTTTAAAATGTAAATTTTTATGCTCAGACTGCACTTTATGGGAGAGAAAGATGTTGCAGTAAGAGGTTTTTGAGGAGGTGGAAGCAAATGTTTCACCAATAGTATCTGCGATATCTTTGTGAAAACGCCCAACTGGCATTTGAATTTTACTCAGTTCAAAGTGGGAGAGCAAATAAATCATCCATTCATTCTAAAACAAACCATTTAATTCAATAACTGACAAGTACAAAGTTTTATCCTTTCACAAGAGCCAGGTATCATCGCATCTTATATCAAATTCAAATTCACACATCAAATTCGACCGAAGCACAAGCGGTCAACTCATAAGCTATACTGAAAGATAAAGTGATCATTAATCGTACGCCAATGCGGCAATCTCGCCAATAGAGCAAAGGGCGATATCTAGCCAAGCCGCTGGCGTGTACCTGTGTTATTCATCGAAGGACGGAACATCCTCCCGCGCCATGAACAAATGGTTCATGATAACTGAAAAATACAAAAGAATTATTAATACATTAATTAACAATCAATAAAACATAACATTCATCTTAACTCAAAGTTAGTTTAAAACACAGCAATTAAAATGCAACTTTAAAATTTTATAAAAAACTAAAACTTCAGTTCAAAGTTCAAACTGAGTTCAGTATAGGGAGCTTGGAAAGTTTTGTAATTGGACGTGTTAGTTCACCAGAAGTTGTTTTAAGTCTTACAACGCGAACTCTATGGTCCGATCCAGGGAAAACCTCAAGCACACGACCAAGCTTCCATTTAGTTGGAGGTAAATTATCCTCTTTAATCAAACATAAATCTTCAACTGCAATATCCACTTGAGGAGTCTTCCGCTTAGTTCTTTGCTGAAGTTGAGACAAATAATCAGATGACCAACGCTTCCAAAATCCTTGAAGCATTTGCTGAACGAGCTTCCATCGTCTTAATATTGGTATTTTCTCTTCGGTCAAATTCTGTTCGGGTACAGATGTCAAAGGGGCTCCAATGATGAAGTGCCCGGGTGTAAGTGCAATCAAATTCGACGGATCAGCTGATACCGGTGTTAAAGGTCGGGAATTTAAACAAGCTTCAACCTGATGAAGAAGCGTCAGGAACTCCTCGTAGGTAAGAACTTGTGCACCCACCACCCTATTAAGGTGGTGCTTCGTCGACTTTACGGCAGCTTCCCAGAGTCCACCGTGATGTGGAGCAGAGGGAGGATTGAAACTCCATTTTATACCCTCATCAGCGAGTTAGTCGTGAAATTCTTTTCCTTCCCGAATGATGAGATCAAGTTTCTTTAACTCTTTGCTATCGCCCACAAAATTAGTTCCACAATCGCTAAAGATTTCTTGTGGTTTCCCTCTTCTCGCTGCGAATCTTCTCAATGATGCAGTAAAAGCATCTGATGTCAAATCGCCTACCATTTCAAGATGGACTGCTTTCGTAGTAAAACATACATATAAGCAAACATACCACTTTACAGGACGAAGGCCTCTTCCTCTTCTAATTTGAAAGGGGGCCTGCAAAATCCACACCGACCTTCGAGAATGTTCTAGAAGGTACTACTCTTGATCGAGGAAGGTCCCCCATTAACTGAGTGGCCATATTCGCTCGATACCTACTACATTTGACACAGCTCCAAATACATTTTCGAATAACATCTCTAGCATTAATGATCCAATACATTTGCCTGATTGCAGAAAGTAACAATTGTGTTCCGCCGTGTAAGTGATTTTCATGATAATATCTTACAATTAAGCTTGTAACGTAATGATTTTTCGGTACGATAATCGGATGTTTTTGATTTTCCAAAATTTCAGAGTTCTTTAGCCGCCCTCCTACCCTCAATATTCCACTATCGTTCCAAAATGGATTCAATGATATGATTTTGCTGTTTCTACTTATGGGCTTTCTTGCGACCAAGCACTTGATTTCTTCAGACCAAGCACTTGATTTCTTCAGACCAAGCACTTGATTTCTTCATAGAAGTGTTGGCGCTGAACGGCTTTTAATATTACGTTAGTTGCATTATCTAATTCATTCGTAGTGAAAAATTTAGCATGAACAGTAGAAGGTTTTCTTAGAAATCGCAGACACCAAGCGGTTACCCGTCGTAGTTTGTTCCATGAAGAAAACTTCCTCGTAAAATCTTCGATGTTTGATTCTTGCACTACATTCACCACAGCATCATTCTGAACCCTTTTTTCGGGAACCAAAACAGAACTGTCAAGTTTAACTTCTGGTGTGAAATTACTCCAATCATTGGAAGGCTGACACAGCCAAGGCGGACCTCTCCAATATAGCTCATTAACTCTTAAAGATTGTAGGCTCATTCCTCTCGTCAATTTATCTGCTGGATTATCTGCACTTTTACAAAAATTCCAGTTTTCTGGAAGAGTCTTTTCCTGAATTTCAGTGACGCGATTAGAAACAAATGGCTTCCACAGTTTTGCGGTATTCTTGATCCAGTGAAGGCAAATCTGCGAATCCGACCATAAAAACACGTCGATCGATTTCAGTCCAAAAACATTTCTCAAGTATTTGGCAATTCTGGCTGCGATTACTGCCGCCATGAGCTCTAGTCGAGGTAGAGTAAGCCTTTTCAAGGGTGCTACTCTCGCTTTAGAAAGAACGAAACTAGTTTTCCCAATTTCCTTTGACTGAATATCTTAAATATGCTATAGCACCATATGTTTTGACACTCGAATCCGCAAATATACATATTTGTAATTGGCCTTGCGAAAAGTCATGGAAATACCGCCGTGGAATCAAAATGTACTCCAAATCCCTGACTTCATTACACCATCTACCCCTAACGGTCCTGCAGATCTGGGGGTAATTTATCATCCCACTTTAATCCACGTTCCCAGAGTTCCTGGAGCAAAATTTTCATTCTAATAGTAAATGGTGTCACCAAACCCAAAGGATCAAATATCTTGGCAACGAATTTCAAAACCGTTCTTTTAGTATTTACCATACTGTTCAATTCATCCAACAATGGTTCTAATTCTAATTTAAGTTTATCTTCAGAGTTATCCCATATCAGTCCCAATATTTTTAAAGGTATTAAATTCCTATTTGAAGACTAAACATCCAAACCATAGTCTCTCCAAAGCTGTCTCAAATTATCTGCATTAGTTTCCCATTTACGAAGTTCCATCTTAGCCTTTGCCATTATATTATAGCCATCGATTGACAGTTTATAAGCCTCATCTTTAGAATCAGCACCATAAATCAAATCATCCACGTATAAATTATTAAGCATTTCACATGACTCAGGAAAGTCATTTTCATATGATTTTATATGTTTCTTAATTGTGGCACTGAGCAGGAAAGGGCTGCATGCTACCCCGAAGGTTACTCTTGTCATTCTAAACATTTTCAATTTATTACTGGATTGGTCTTTATCGAGATCGTTTAGCCAAAGAAATCTCAGAAAATCTCTATCCTCTTTAGCTACCTGTATTTGGAGAAAAGCCTTTTCTATGTCACTAACGAAAGCAATTTTATAAAAACGGAACTTTAAAATTATGTCTAATATATTGGGGTTTAGGTTTGGACCCGACAGTACACAATCATTCAACGATTTAGCATCTTTACCTTTCGATGATGCATCAAACACAATTCTAACCTTAGTCGTAAACTTGTCCGCCCTCACCACTGGTCGATGAGGCATGTAGTACGTATTTACTTCATTTTCACTGTATTCACATTCCTCAATTATACCCAAATTCAATTGTCCATCCAATATTTCTTTGTATTCATTCAGTAACATATCTTTCATTAGTTTCGATTTTAAACCAAAAAGTCTGTGCCTAGCCTCATCAAAATTGGATTGCAATTGATTTTTATTCTCCTTCCACAGCAATCTTGTTTCATACCTTCCATTCACAAACTTCAAGTTATTATTAAAGGAAGCAATAACATCTAAATCACTTTGCGAAAATGATTCATTTTTATCGTCGGAAATTCCCAAAGTTTCTAATTTCCAAAAGCGTTCCAAATTAAAGTTTTCTCACTCACCCTCACATGATACAAAATTTGAATTAATGATTTTACTATTTTCCGAATTTGTTTTTCCGGCAATCGTATATCCAAAAACTGTATTAGCAACATACAATTTGTCATTAATTTCTTCAACTATGCCTCTTTGAACAGTCCAGAAATAATCTACACCAAGCAAAATGCTGATTTCTGATTCATGCGGGGAGGGGTCTGCCAGCGTCCAGTTTTTCTTTTCTACATATTTCTTAATCGCTTGATCGCATCCAGGAGCTCTTAAGGCTGTGGCACTAATCAAATCGGTAGCTAGTACTTCAACAAAAATATAACGGCGAGGATTCAGATTACTTCGCAGTTTAACTCTAAAAACATCGTATTCCTCTTCACGTCCTTGACCGATACCAAAAGCGAAGATTGTTAAATGTTCTCTTCTCAAAACAGGTAGTCTCAATTCACGTGCTAAATCCCTCGTTATAAAACTCTTCTCACTTCCCGAATCAAGTAATAACCTTACACATTTTGCACCTGAATTGGACTGTGCATTGACACTACAAGTTTGCAGTAAAACAGCATGTTTAGCATCCATCAAGTCGCAATGTGAATTAGAAACAATAGTTTGACTATCTGTTACCTCAGCCTTTACGGGGTTTTAGAACAAAATTTATTATGGTCAGTACCTCCACATTTTCCACAGGGTTGTAGCTTGCTCAAACATGCAGAAGATAAGTGAGATCTTAAGAAGCATTTATAACACCTTCCTTCCCTTTTTAATTTCTGTCTCTTCTTTTCATCACTAAAATTAGCACACTCATTAGAAGAATGTTGATTATTTTTACAAAAGACACAATAAGATTTAAAATTACATTTAAAGTATTTGCGTAACTTTGTTTATTCAAATATTTTCGATTACGATTTTCTGCTTGACCACTAAACCCAGTTGATGAATTTCTGCTGTTATCAGCATTAGTTATCGACAAAGTTCTTTCTCTGCATTCTATTTCACATTTGATAAAATAAAGCAATGCAGTTACATCGGAATCCTCCTTTGAATTCCGCTTCTTCTAGTATTCAAGAACTAAATCATGTGGTAACAATTTCAACAAAATGGGATTCAATAAATGACTGTAAGAGCCCGAAGTTACTCCTAAATTACTTAAACTACGAACGTTAACTTCAACTAAATCATACAAGTTCTTCAAAGCATACAAGTTTGAAGAGTTTTTAACTGGATGAATTCTTAAAAGCTTGTTCATATGGGCATTAATGATTATGTCAGTTTTGCCAAATCTTTCCTCTAAAAGCTTCATACATGTGTCGTAATTTTCCTCTGTCAGTGGAAAACCCTCAACAATTTTGTATGCCGGTCTCGTTAAAAGCGATTTCAAATACGCAAATTTCTCAATTTTTGATAATGATATATTTTTATGAATAGACGTATCAAAGCAGTTATAAAACTGAAGCCAGTTTTCTACGTTACCAGAAAATTTCGGAATGTTCAGCTTTGGCAGTTTGAGTGATGAACAAGAATTTACCTCTACATTGCCGGCAAAGCATTTAACATTACCTACACTCGTAGCTGAACCAGTTTTCAGATCAATCGGACCATCTGCATTACACTTACGTAGCCTTAACTTTATTTTGTACTTAGCAGATAATATTTTCTCATTATAACTATCAGTGGACAAAATGTCCTTCTCAAATTCCTTTGCATCAGTTAACTGAGCTTCAATTTCAGAATTTAAATGCTTCAAAGCACCCTCCCTCACAATAATTCCTTCATTTATTTCTAATAATTCATCAATTTTAGTATTTTCAATTTCTTCAGATAGAAGACCTTCTAATTTATTTATTAACTTCGTAAGAGCAGTTCGCTCCACAGTACGTTTAGCTTTAAGCTTCTCAACTGTTTCCATATTATACAGAATGTCAATTCAAATTCAAATGAAGTTATAAAAGTTCAGCTCACCTTTTTCATGTAGGCAAAAGGAATTTCAAGGTTTCAAGTACACACTATATCCCGGGTTTCGGCACCATGAAAATGCCCAACTGGCATTTGAATTTTACTCAGTTCAAAGTGGGAGAGCAAATAAATCATCCATTCATTCTAAAACAAACCATTTAATTCAATAACTGACAAATACAAAGTTTTATCCTTTCACAAGAGCCAGGTATCATCGCATCTTATATCAAATTCAAATTCACACATCAAATTCGACCAAAGCACAAGCGGTCAACTCATAAGCTATACTGAAAGATAAAGTGATCATTAATCATACGCCAAAGCGTCAATCTCGCCAACAGAGCAAAGGGCGATATCTAGCCAAGCCGCTGGCGTGTACCTGTGTTATTCAGCGAAGGACGGAACACTTTGGTTTCAGAAATAATGCTGTTATTGACGTTCAGACAAAATACGGGATGGTTATTGTAGATACCCATGCTTTTTTTTAATTTTCCCCATAGCTCCTTACTAGGAGTAGAAGTGGTAATGCTGGAGATGTATTGAGCCCATGATACTTTTTGCGCACGCCTCCCTATTCTGCGCTGATAGAACAACGAGCATTTTTCGCATCTTGTCCTTGTCTGCTTGACACATAGTTGAGAAATTGGCCAAGTAGTTTACATGGTAACTTGCAATGCTATTCAGTTTGCGTCAAGCTGACGTAGGGTGCTCATGTAATGAATGTAACGGATATATGGATTGTTTTTATGAACGCACCCTTATAGAAGTATTTTACCGTAGCAGAAGATTGCCCGTTATGTTAATATTTAGTTATTGTACGCTTTATAAAGTTGTCTATTGGAATTGAACTTGGCAGACGCTCAATGTAACTCATCGATGAAGGTATTGTTCGTGTTAATAAAGTGATTTTATATTTTAAGCTTGTCAATGTTCCATTTATCCACTACGCTACTCTGCAGCCAGCAGTAGAAATGCTGTCAGGTGGTTATGGGCCCAGGAATGCCCCCACCATTTAAAAAAAAAAAAAGTAAAATAGTGGAATGGAAAAGTAAAATAGTGGAATTGTCTTCTTTTCGTGAAGAACTGTCAATATATTTTCTTCGAATGTGACGAGATGTAAGTTAATCAAATTTACGATGGATAGAAGTTATACATTTGCTATTAAACCGCTCAATGAGCATAATTATTCTGAGTGGTCGAATGACGTAAAAATTTTGCTCATCCAGAAAAAACTCTGGCGAGTAGTGGAAGAGACTGAACAGAAACCCACAGTAAAACCAGAAGATGACCAGACGCCTTTATTAGATTATGAGGACAAACAGCGAGCTGCTCTTAGCTTTATGTACATGTGCAGTGGTGGAAAGTATAAAAACATGATAGCTCGAGAAAGCACTGGCACATCTGCATGGAAAATGTTGAAAAAATTGTTTGAGCCCTGTGATCGTTCTCGATTAATCTCCCTGAAAAACAAATTTTACATGGGTCAACAAGAAGTTGGTACTGATCTGGGACTGTATGCCAGCAAGCTTTCTGAATTAATTGAGAAACTGCGAGAATCTGGCAAGATATTGGATCAAGAAGATAAAATTTTTCAATTAGTTCGTTACTTACCCTCGGAATACGATGCTTTCCTAAATCATATTAATAATTGGGAAGATGATAGGTACACTTTCGAAAAGGTTAGAGAGAAGTTATTAGAGGAGGAGGCTCGTATCCGGCTTCTTCAAGAAGATAGAGAAAGGCAAGCTTATCAGTGCAAAAACGTCCCCATGCGAGGAGCTCGTCCTGGACCAAGTCAAGGTGAGGGAGGAGAGTTACGTCCATACAAGGCGACCAAACCCCACCAAGGGAGATTGAAAACGAAACGAAATATTCGGAGGAGAGATGACACCAAAGTCACTAAATACCTCTTGTTCCAGAGTTCAGCCATGGCGAGTGAACCGGACTCTTGGGACATCGATACAGGTGGTACGTCGCATTGTTGCAGGAATAAAGAACTCATGACTGATTTCAGGCCAGTAAGTGGTCATAAGATAGTTGGAGCTTATAACGTCCCCCCATTCCAATTCTTGGGAAAGGTAAAGTACACTTGACTTTTAACACATTTGATATAATTTTACATGATGTACTATATACAGCTTTATTGCGTAAGAATTTAATTTCGGGATCCCGCATGGACAAAGCGGGTGGTAAATTTATTTGCAGTAATCAAAGAATTAAAATTACAGATACCGGTAAAATCTTGCAAGAAGCTAAGATGAACTATGAAGGTCTTTATGTACTACGACCAAATGGCGTTAACTGTAATAAAAATGTTTGCCAAAATGTAGAACCCGATACCACTTATAGTGTAACTAATGAAAGTCCAGAAATGTGGCACCGTCGTTGTGCACAAATAAACTTTCAATATATTAAAGCTACTGCTAATCGTAATAGTGCTAAAGGTTTAAAAAATTTTAAAGTTTCACTTAAAGCTTGTAGTCCCTGTCGCGAGGCTAAAGCTAAATGCACTAGCTTTAAACCAATAAGAAAGATAAGATCAACTCAGCCTTTAGATCTATTGTATTTAGATATATGTGGTCCCTTTCCTTACCGCACGATTGATGGACACAAATATTTTTTCGTTATTCTTGATGATTATTCGCGTAAAATCTGGACATATCTTAAAATCTAAAGACGAAACATTTCATATTTTTAAGAAGTTTGTAGCTCGCACAAAGGTTTTTGGGTCGTAAAATTAAATCAATTAGAACTGATAACGGTTCAGAATTTATTAACAATTTTCAAGAATATTGTTCAAACTTGCTCATGAATTAACTAACTCATGAATTGCTCATGAATTAACTAACACATATACTCCTGAACAAAATTCGTGTGAAAGATTTAATTTAACTGCAGTTGACGGTATCAACACTTTACTAAGGGACAGCGGAATGTCTCATGGGTTTTGGGGTGAGGCCCTATTACATTTTGTATATACTAGGAATAGACTAGTTCACGGCAAAGATGATAGAACTCCATTCGAAAAAATTTGGAGGGTATAAACCCTCATTAAAACATTTAAGACCCTTCGGGTGTAAAGCCTATGTTGGCGTACCAAAACAATTGCGAAACAAATTACAAATGAAAGCTAAAGTAGGTACTCTAGTAGGATACGCACTACAGCGAAAAGGTTATAGAATTTGGTTACCAGATGATCATAAGATAATAGAAACAATTAACGTAATTTTGATGAAAATTCTGTGAAAAATAATGGTGGCAACTATAAGAACATTGAATTGGACAACTTTAGCAAAGCCCCCGAATACTCTTACGATGAAAACGAATCCACAATTTCTGAATATGAAAATGAATTTTACGATGATCGTCATGAACCAGCTTACATTCCCCAAATGGACTCTGATGAAGAAATAAATTACTCTAAATCTATGCTTTCAAACCCCCCTTGTAAGATTCCCACTGTCGATATTACACCTTCACCTATTGATTTGAAACACGACTTTCATACTCCCAAGCATACAACTGATGCTGAAAGTGATGCCGAAAGTGACACTGAATTACCTGGACAGCTTAATCAATGGGTAAGAAAAGCGGTTGAAAAAAAATTTGAGCCGGGTAGATATCGTATTTACTATTATCCCGGAGACAAAAAAGATCGCATTTTATCTCTCCCACAAGCTAAAAAGTACTGCCTGACTAATTCACTCTATTTTAATAAGATAAATTTTTATTTTTCATCAAAAAATAATTATTCAGGGCCTGTAACATTAGTAACCTCTAAAGATTTTGTTACAAATGGCGAAAATTTCGAATCCGAAGTTTTGACTTCCGAGACTGCATGACTAGACGTATTTGTTCCAAACTCGTACCAGCAGGCTATTAGCTGTAAAAATCGCGTACATTGGTTACGAGCAATGAAAGAAGAATTACTTATGATGAACAGTCGACATATTTGGGATTTAATAGACAAACCTGAAAACGGTAAAGTTTTAGGTTCACGCTGGGTGTATACAATTAAAAAGGATCCCAATAATTCTATCAGGTACAAAGCACGCTTGGTAGCTCAGGGACATCGCCAAAAAAAGGGAGAATCTTATACAGAAGTTTTTTCACCTGTCGTAAATTTTACATTAATACGTTTTTCTTCTCAATTTTGGTTTGCTATCTTAAATGGACTCGTGTACAATGTGACGTTAAAAATGCCTACTTATATGCCAATTTAAGGGAATATGTATTAATGAAACAACCTCCCGGTTTTGAAATTGATCACAAAGTGTGTAAACTTAATAAAGCCATTTACGGCCTTCATCAATCGGGGAGGGAGTGGTTTTATGAGATTGATAGCACACTACAAAAACTAGGTTTCCAAAAATTTCGTACATGTAAATGCACATATATTTTAAATGCAAATGTACTTTTATTAGTTTACGTAGATGATATTGTTATTTTTGCTAAAACAGAAAACTATTAGACACGTACTGCAAATATTACAAACTAAGTCTGAACTTAAACCTTTAGGCCCTACTAAAAAACTTTTAGGTGTTGACTTTACTCAGACCGATAATAAAATTTATATACATCAAAGAGAATACATCCAAACAGTTTGTAATTTATTTGAACAATTTCATTACCCTATATCGTCATTACCAATTAGTAAAGGTTCCATATATTCGAAAAATCAGTGTCCCAAGACACAGCATGAAATTCAAGAAAAGGAAGAAATTCCTTACAAAAACCTCATAGGCTGCTTATTTTTTATAGCTAATCGGACTCGCCCCGACATATCATTTGCTGTGAATACCTTCAGCCAATTACAGAAAAATCCGGGAATGGTACACTGGTCAGGCTTACTGAAAGTCTTGGGCTATTTAAAGTATACAGAAAGTGTACAACTAGATTTATCTCAAATTGACGCTATAAAATTACACGTTTATTCTGATGCAGATTTTGCCACTAATAAAGATAACAGAATTTCTATAGGTGGAAATATCGTATTAATGTATAAAGTTCCAGTAAGCTGGCGTACATTCAAACAAAAGGCAGTTAGCCTAAGTACAATGGAGAGCGAGCTTATCTTTCTTACAGAAGCAGCAAAAGAGCTCGTATGGCTCCAACGCATTTCTAAAGAATGCACTAAATTCCCTGTCATTCCCCCTTCTCTCACAGAAGCTATCATTTACTGTGATAATCATGCTACAATTCATTTTGCAAATAAAAGTAGAATCTAATAAAAGTAAACATATTGATACTAAATTATTTTTTATAAGAGAACTTCTACATAAAAATGAATTCAAATTACAATATGTGCCAAGTAAAGCTAACATCGCTGACATTTTTACAAAACCTCCCACTAAGTTAGAATTGCAAAAGTCTGCACTTTTTGTTAATCCTGGAAAAGAATTGACTCTGAACTTTCCCTCTCCTGCGTCTGAACCAAACCCCCCAAAAAAAGGGGGAACTGGACTGTTTAATTCATAACAAGTGTTTTTAAGTTGAAATGTATATCACTTTGTAATCTGTATTTGTTTTTGCATATATTTATTGTAGATTAGTAGCTAGTATAAATATGCTAGTAATATCCCCGGGGATACAACGTTGTTTAATTATGTCTGTATATATTTTTTGGATATCCAATGTTTCTTACACTGTAAAAAAAATTTCCGTGAAAATACGGAAAAAGTACTGGCAGCTGAGACGCCAGTACTTTTTCCGCATATTTACGGAATTTTATTTCTGTAAATTCCTGGACAGTTTCCGTTATTTTCAAAATTCCGTTTTAAGGGTTTTCCGTTATTTACTGCATAATTTCCGTGAAATAACAAAATTCTGTATTTTGATTTTTCCGTTTTTTACAGGATATTCTTCGGTACAATAACATATTTCAGTATTCTAAATCTTCCGTTTTTTACCGGATAAATTTTGTGAAATTAATAATTTCCGTATTTTGCTTTTTCCGTTTTTTTTTCAGATTGAACGGTATGTGAACGGACTTCCGTATTTTATTTTTTTCGTTTTTGAACGGGAGATTTTCCAGCATTGTAACGTATTTTGGTTATTTACCTTTTCCGATATTATCAGGGTAATTTCCTAGGTCTATAAAGTTTCCGTATTCAATTTTTCCGTTATTTAACAGAAAGTTTTGTTGTATTGTACAGTTATATACAGTACATACAGTGCATCGTTAAGTATCAATATTATTAATACATAACGGAAAAGATTGTCACAAAAATTAGAGTAACATTGCTGGAGTTTTGCTAATGAATGCCTACACAAATTTTACCGATATAAAATTGACTTCTGATGCCTAAATTAACACATTAACTTTTAATTATTGACAAATAATTAAATTTGCTGACATAAAACATTATGTCACATTAACAAATATATCAAATATTTAATTTAAACAATCTTTTTTTGTATTATCTTATCTTTGGTTATCTTCTCTAAATTTCCTATATATTATTATACAGTTATGTATTTTGAAGACTTCGGGAAAATCCCGTCAAACAATCGTTTCCATATCTAAGTAGAAAAAATTATTTGACAATATACTCATAAATTGACCATAATGTACAATTTGACAATATACTGATTTAGAAACGTGTTATCTTAAACATCCATAAGATAACATGTTTCTGCATTCCTCTCAACAAAATACTTTCTGAAACGTTACACAATTCACATTCTTCTGTTCATTTATTTTTTAATTTTATTTCAATTTTTTTATTTTATTTCAATTTTTGTGTGTATGTTTTTTCTTCCCAGGATCAGTTTTCTTAGAAAAATAATTAATTATATAAGCTCATTGTAAAAAAAAAAAAAAAATCTGATTTGGAGAAGGGGAACACTTTTATAAAATCAGGTGCTACTTACGAGTAAATTTGTATCCTCCACTGAATATTATTAAAATAATGCAATTAGAACCATAATTTCTAAACATTATTAAAAACAGCAAACCCTTGAAAAACATTAAAAGTGAAATTTAGAAGAAAGTTGATTTTATGAGAATATTGCTTACACTTTGAATTTAAATTTTTGACTTCTTTCTTTTTTGTACGAGACAAACATTTTATAAATTATAATTCAGTAACCTAGCAGGCTATTTGCAGGACCCTAAAATAGTGTAACGTATAGGAGCCAACTGTTCTCAGATTTTTCTTGCCGTCATAGTATGCATAATTATAAATCGTACATATGTACCTTTTGCAAGTACAGTGAAATTCTCCCAATCCGGACACCTCTCAAAGTCGGGCAATATCTGAGGCAAAGACGCAGCCAAAAGGTTGGCTCAAAGAGCCCGGGCGACTTTCGAAATTTGAATTTTTGTTAGCAAACTAATAATAATCAATCCTTTTTGTGAGAATTTTTACTTTTCCACTTTGAGCCACCCCCAATTTTTTTTCTATCTACGTTCCTGGTCTATGGAAACCGCATGAGCCGGATTTGCTCTCTTTTTTTTTTAAATAAATAGAACAATAAAAAACTATTCTACTTTTCCCCATGAAAACCCTATATCCTTTAACGACTGCTCACAATTAGTAAACTTTCCTAAAAACGAAGATAATAGATATAAATAATTCACTAATGTGTGCAAAGTAAATTCATTGCAATTTTAATTGGTAGAATTCATATGTTGAACCATTGTTCTGCTATAAAAGAGAGCAAATATTAATTAATATATATTAGTATATTACCAATATATATTAATACAAGGGGAAGTAATTAGATTTATTTTGTTCATACAGATAATAGAATTCTAAATCAAATTTGAAATTATTGTATTCAGCTTAAACCTATCTACAGTAATTAAACATAAGTTAAATTGTCTTATATCAACGATGAATATTGCTTCATTTTGTATCAATATTATTGAAAGATAAAAATTACAAAAATTAGAGTGACAATCCTGGAGTTAAAGTTTTGCCAATGAGTGGCAACACAACTGATATCTACTGATATAAATTGCTTTCTGATATCTAAATTTTAAGCACATTAACAAAAAACATCAAATATTTAATTTTAAAAATCTTTTTTGGTACTATATCTTTTTCTCTAAAATGATAGTGTATATAATGCAATTATTAAACTTGTAGCATGCACACAAAAACAATTCCGAATAATAAATTGACTTAATGCGAATTGTATTATTTTATAAAAATGTTGTGCTGACAAATCTACTGTCATAAAAAAAATCCATCATGAGAAAAAAAATCAGAGAGTAAACATACAATTCAAAATAACAGAAATTTATTGTAAGACATTATTAAATAACAAGAAATTACAATTTTAAGATTTTATATTGGATTAAATTACTAAGGTTTAAATTTTTGGGGTTCACAGCATTTTTAGTTTTTTCTTTTCATACTTCGTTCCTCTATCAGGATTTATATCTGCTAAGCATCTGCAAAAGAAAATATATCTTAAATTTCAAGGAGAAAAGAATATTATACACTTCAATTACAAATAAAATTAAAACAGCAGTAGTATCTCTCTTATAAGTACATTATTAGCTGATATATATGTTGTAATGTGGTTATAGATTCTGATTGTACTTGAAATAATACTGTTGCCTATACTAATATTTGCTGTTGACTGTACTTAAATACATTTCATATAGCGTAATTCCAATGCATTTAATAAAAGTTACTCCAAACGTAGATATATCTTTATGATGAGTTTAAATTAAAATTACTGAACAATATTAGTATATTGATTTTAAACTGATGGTTATATTGATCTCAAAGGCAAATTTTAATTTCAAGAACTTAAAAAATTTTAGAGTAATTTTTTGTAACTGTTAAATTTAGAGAAAATTGTTTAGCGAAATGACTGCCACATATACAGACGTCCCAAAAAGATTGAAACGCTCTTTACTTTTATTCTTGTTAAAGATAAGTGATCAGTGTAAATTGAAAAAAAAAAATGTTTAAAATAAAGTAGGAATTAAGGTTACTTTAATGAAATATTCCTATCATTCATTTTCAAAAAGTTACAAATTTTAATTTTGGCTCTTACACAAATTTCTTCAATCAGAAAATTGTTGTGTTTAATTTGGAGTTATCATTTTAAAAAACCGCATACCTGTATAACTATCTTTAAAAATGTACTGAATCACGTTGAAAGAAAAAATCTGACTTATGCCACTTTTCCGTAAAATAGAGACCATAAACTGACGGTAAAAATTTTATGATCAAAAATATGCTAATGTGTGTCGACAATTTTTACCACATGAATCTAAATGAAGTATGGCACAGAGATCCTATAAAGCAGTCGTACTCCTTATGGGGCCCGTGAGCTGCATATGGCTAATATCATCCAGTTCTATCTTCTTTTGTGATGCGTCAAAAAATATCATTTCCCCTGTGATAGATGGTTCCCATTCACAGTATTAGGGACTCACAGTGTTGGACAAACATAACTTCTTCAGTTTTAAAAATACAGATGTGCGGTTTTTAAAATCATTCTTATGTGAGTCGAATAATATTTTTCTAATTAAAAAAGTGCAACATTTTGAAGATTGGGGAGCGTTATAATTGCAATTTTGTAAACTTATTATTTTATTTTCTACCTTAATTTAAACATTTTTGTAATTTACACCACTTACTTTTATTGGTAAAAAAATAAAGCGTGTTTCAATCTTTTTGACACACCTTATATAATGCTTTGTTTCTTAATTTTTAAACAGAGTAATTACATAAAATAAAAATATACATGGAAATACGTTTGCCTTATTAATTGGTGTAAATTAAGTAATTTTAAATCACAATAAAGCAATAAATTCATTATACTGCAAAGTGAAAAAGAAGAAAAACGTTTCTTTAAACTTAGGGGACAAACTGTAAATTGATAAAAGTTAAATAATGATCTATTTCTGTGAAAATGAAAATTAAACGCCTTCAGATTCGTGAAATTAAAATTTTACTTACCGAAACTTACACTTAGAGATATGATTTTTTTCTTTTTAATTTGGGTTCTTAGACACTTAGCAACATATTCTAAATATTAGTGATAGGAAAAGAGGGACTACATAAAAATTAAATTTCGTATTTTAATATACAATACTTTGTAAAAAATTGCAGTGACGTGTTTATTAATTTTCAGAAAACGAATGAGATTAGTACAGGAATTAATTAGTATTCATGGTATCAGATTGTTGAAAGCTAAATAATAAGTTAATTATTCTACAAATGAATGTTATCGTGCTAGGAAAAAAGGGGGTAAATTAAAATAATAATAATAATAATAAATGGAGTAATAACGCATATGAAAAAATAATCTTGATGTTGTCAATCCATGCTTCCAGTGTAGTTGGTTGGTTGGTGTTTAATGGCACAAGGTCCAGAAAGGACATACTGCGCCAGACTATGTGTATTTAGAATAAAATAACGCTTTCGCGTAAAAGTTGTTGTATAAAACATGTAAAGCTAAAATCCGTAAGGTCTAAAACTGATAAAATCTAATTGTAGAAAGGTAAAAAGTAGATAAAAGTGAGCCAAGGACATGTGGATGGGGGCTCCCATCCAGATACCAGTCAGAGAAAGGTGTATATTTCACACTGAGTAAAACAGATTGATACGTCGAAGAAATGAAAATAAATTACAATGAGGGGTTTCACCCAATATATCGTCCAGTTTGGGATGAGAACAGTTAAGAAATACTTGGTAAAAATTATTAAAAGCTGTACAAGAAGTTAAAATGTGACGAATGGTAAGGTGAGATTGACAATGTGAACACTCTGGAGCAGGTTCACCCAGGAGTAGGTGTCTGTGGGTGAGTCTCGTGTGACCAATGCGGAGACGAGTTAATATAACATCCTGCTTTCGATATGAAAGGGATGGCCAATGAGTGACATCAGTTCGGATAGAATGCAGTTTGTTTTCGGTTTCACCTGCCCATTTATTGATCCAACTGCTTTTTATTATGCTAGAAATGCCAGACTTTATATCCTCGTATGCGAGATAGCCAGTATACGGGATTGTAGCATGCCTGGCTAATGCGTCCGCCTTATCATTACCCGGTATCCCAGTATGACTGGGTACCCAGCAGAGGAGAATGTCGTACCCACGATTTGTCAGCTGTTCGTGCATGTGTAGCACTTTGGGAATATAGCTATGAGTAGTGGAGCCTGATTGTAGATTTTCTAGTACACTGAGGGAGTCTGAGTAGATGATAAATCTGTTGGTCTTCATTCTAGAAATGTATAAAAGGCTTTCATGGATGGCCAGTAATTCAGCTGTAAATATGGAACAGAACGGAGGAAGAGTATAGCTGCAGGTATGGTTATTTTCGACAAAGGCAAAGCCAACATAATTATCAGATTTTGAACCATCAGTGTATATTTCTTTATATTTCTTATATGTGTTTTGGTGATCTTGGAATAACTGTTGATAAATTTTTGGGTCTGTATCCTGTTTTGTGAAGCCATTGAATGGTTGGAGGTACGACGTCTGCAGTGTAGTCCATGGCGGAATTTCATGAAGGGAACAAGGAGAGACTTTGACATTCTCCAGTTGGGTACCAACAAGGCTCCTACGCATTCTTAGTCCAAAGGGAGGAGTACATGAGGGCCGATTTCCGTACAGACGGTCCAGGCGAGTGTCCAAAATAGAGTCCTTCAATGGGTGGGATGGATGAGAAAGGATGCGAAAATAGTTGTTTAATGACAGCTTGTGACGGATGTGGGTGAGAGAAGGCTCATGACAAGTGATAAAAAGACTTTGTATGGGTGATGTTCTAAAAGCTCCGGAACAAATGCGTAGTGCGGTGTGATGCACTGTGTCAAGTTTTTTTATTGTTGACCTGCAAGCAGATCCATATATACCACAGGCGTAATCGATTTTGGAACGAATTACTGCACGGTAGATCCGCAACAGGGCGTCACGCTCCGCTCCCCAAGAAGTGTTGGTTAATACCTTTAGGATATTTAGGTCCTTTTCACACTTGTTGCGGATATATGAGATATGATTTGTGAATGTCAGTTTCTTATCGAAGTATATCCCTAAAAATTTTGTGGAGTCACGTATTTCTAGTTTTGAGCTACCCACATAGAGCTCAGGATCGGGATGGATCCCACGTAAACGACAAAAGTGCGTGCTGACAGTCTTTTCTGCTGAAATGTTAAACCCGTTTGTGGTACACCATTTTAGGATGCGATTGATGGTGTTTTGGAGCTGACGCTCAATGTAACGCATGTCCTTTCCTTGACAAGAAATTTGAAGGTCATCGACGTATAGGCTTCCGTGTACAGATGGAGGTAGTTGAGTGAGAATGTTATTGATTTTTATTGAAAAGAGGGTAACACTTAAGACTGAGCCCTGAGGGACGCCCTCTTCTTGAACGAAACTATTAGATTGAATGCCATTTATTTGTACTCTGAAATTTCGAAGTGAAAGGAAGTTCTGGATAAAGATTGGAAGGTTGCCACGGAAGCCTAGATTATGGAGATCCCGGAGGATACCATATCTCCAGGTCTTGTCGTATGCCTTTTCTATGTCAAAGAAAATAGATATTAAGTGGTTCCGTCGTAAGAAAGCGTTACGAATTTGAGTTTCTAGATATAGTATGTTGTCAACAGTTGATCTGCCCCTGCGGAAGCCACTTTGGTAGGGGTGTATATGGCCCTCTGTTTCTAAAACGTAAACTAAGCGTGCATTGATCATTTTCTCCAGCAGTTTGCAAAGGCAACTAGTAAGGGCTATGGGTCTGTAGTTATTAGGATTGGAAGTGTCTTTTCCGGGTTTTGGAAAGGGTATGACTATGGCGTTTCTCCAGGAGGAAGGAAAGGTATGTTCGTTCCAGATTCTATTAAAAAGCTTAAGTAGATTTGCAAGGGAATCATGAGAAAGGTGTTTTAGCATTTCATATGTGATGCCATCGGGACCAGGAGAAGTATTCGGTAACTGAGTTGATTGGTAAGTTCATGGATTGTAAAGATACTATTGTAGGAGAGCTGCAAGGAGGTTTTAAAATTTAGTTTTTGCCGTTCAGATTGCAGTTTATGGGTATAAAAGGTATTTGAGTAAGAGGTGCTGCAAGAGGATAGAGCCAATGTTTCGCCGATGGTATTTGCAATGTCTGTGGTATCAGAGATAATTTTGTTATTGATGGAAAGGCAGGGTATGGTATGGTTGTTGTATATTCCCATAGCTCTTTTTGTTTTGGTCCATAGCTCCTTACTAGAAATTGATGTTGTAATGCTGGAGACATATTGCATCCATGATTCCTTTTGGGATTGCCGCCTCACCCTGCGGGCGACTGCTTTTGCTTTTTTAAAAGCTATAAGATTTTCTGTTGTGGGATATCGGCGGAAGGTACCCCAGGCTTTCTGCTGCTGCTTTTTTGCCAGGGTGCATGCCTCGTTCCACCACGGTTTTTTATTTCTGCGACAGCTTGTGCCCGATTTCGGAATACTATGGTCTGCTGCCTTAATTATGGTGGTAGTTATTGTTTCAACGACCTCATCAATAGTGCCTTCTATGATATTTGGTGATATTGTTGACAGTGAGGTGAAAGCCTGCCAATCTGCTTTGTCATGAATGTATCTGGGTATTTTTGAAGTTTGGTTTGGATTCTGATACAAAGGTGAGAGAATGATCGGAAAATGGTCACTGTTATGTAAATTACCAGATACAGAGAAGTTATACAGCGGGAGGATTGGAGGAGAGCAGATGGCAAGGTCTATTGCATGGAAAGTTTTAGTTGGGTAGTGAAAGTAAGTATTGTCGCCATTATTCATGCAGCAAAGGGAGAAGTCAGTGAGAAGTTGCTCTATTTGTAGGCCTCTATTGTTGGTGTCCTTGCTTCCCCACAAAGGACTATGAGCGTTCATGTCACCAAGGAGGATGAAGGAGGAGGAAGTTGCTGGATGAGACTATTGAGGGATGTTTGGCTTATTACTTCACTAGGAGGGAGTTATATACTGCATACTGTTGCGAGTTGTTTTAATTGAATACGAGTGGCAACTGCTTGGAGGTTTGTGTTAAGATTGACCATAGTGTGAGGATAGCTATTGTTAATTAATAGGGCAACTCCACCTGTGGCCTTATCATTGATTTCATTGTCCTTGCGTAGGATGGTGTAGTTACGGATGTTTGTGTGTCTATTAGTTTTAAGGAAAGTTTCCTGCAGGGCAATACAAGCGGGATTGTGATCGTAAATTAATGTTTTGAGGTCATCGTTTTTATTTAGGAAACCTTGGCAGTTCCAGGATAGCAGCAGAGCCATAATCATGTATTTGGGATGATGCTCATCTTGCTTTTAATCCCCGTAGGCTTGAGAGGGGTGCTAGGAATGTCGTCATCATCCATGGGAAGATCTGACATTTCTGAGTCAGAAGGGTCCAAGTGTAGGATAGTGTCATCTATAGGGCGTTGTGGTGGGACATGTTTGATTTTGGGTTTGTTGTACTTTGTTCGGTAGACAGAAGACTTTTTTATTTGTGGTCGGGTGGAGTTAACATTTTGAGAGTTCTTCTTTAATACATTTTTTTGTGAAGACGTGGAGGATTTAGTTTGATTGGAAGTCGATTGTTTAGATGTTTGTGCTGTTACAGAAGGAAATGAGACAGGTACAGATTTTGGTAATTCAGTTTGGGTTGCTATTGTTTTGGTTGATTTTGTTGCAGCTGCATAAGATAAACCAGGTTTTGGTGTCTGGCTTTCTATTAGCTTACGGGCTTCGGGATATGAGATTCTTTGAGAGGCACGTAGGGACTGGATTTCTTTTTCAAACGCCCATTTCGGGCAAGATCTGGAGAATGAAGGATGTTCTTCTTTACAATTTACACATTTTGGAGATGCAGAGCAGGTCTCACTGTCGTGGCCAGAAGCACCACAACGCGCACAGGCAGGTGACCCACGACAGGAGGTTTTAGTATGGCCGAACTTTTGGCACTGGAAGCAACGGATGGGATTTGGTATATATGGTCTGACGGGACATAGTAGGTAGCCGGCTTTAATATGAGATGGAATAGTGGGAGACTGAAAAGTTAGGATAATATGTCTAGTATTGATTATTTGAGTATTGCGCCGAATAGTGATTCGACGCACAGCGCATACTTTTTCATCTCTTAGGTTTTCAAGTATTTCAGCTTCAGAGCAGTGCAAAAGGTCGGGTTCTGATACGACTCCTCGGGAGATGTTTAGGGAGGTGTGAGGTGTCACTGTAACAGTTTTTAGGCCAAGGTTTTTTATTTTCATGATTTTGCAGGCTTGTCTATTGTTGGATACTTCTACTAATAGGTCTCCAGATCTTAATTTTTTAACTTTTTTGACTTCTCCTACATTGTCAGTGATACATTTGTGAATTAAAAATGGCGATGTTTCATTAAGGTTACCTTCAATGGAGTGGATAATGAAGAATCGGGCATTCATGTGTGCAAATTGTGTATCGGTGTGTTCATTAGCGGTTGACAGCGGAACGTTGACGATTGACGAAGAATTTTTTATATCCATGTTGGGGAAAATTGAGATTCGGACCCGACCGCACCACCCACCACGGAGCCCAACGAGGGGATGTGCAATTGCACACCAGTGCTAGTCGGGTCTATACGCTCACAGTACATCCCTTAGGCAGCATCCACCCTTAACGACGTGCCCAGTAGATGTCCGATTGCTTGATCCCTAGCAGTTGATCGAAATCAGTACCACCAGCCGATTGATACACAGGGGAACGCTGTGTACCTCCCGTTTACCCGAAGCCGAGGCCAAAGCAATGTGTTGGAGAAAAGACCCCTCAATTACCAGGATCCCCATTTCCGGGGACACGGGTCTCCACGCACGGCAAACACGTGGGTAGTTTTCCGCCAATAGAAGCTGACGGCACAGGGCGGCCGCAGCTTCTAAAGGGGGGCCCTCACCTCCACAGAGGAAACTACACTGAGGGGGAAAAGGAAGGATACAGCTAAGAGGAGAGTAGGGTAGATCAAAGAAAAGCGAAAGATCGCTGGGGCCCCGGGATTGCGACACCCGCAAAGACCTAAAGTAGGTCTTCCCCCTGAGGGGTGCTTCCAGTGTACATTTAGGGCAATAAATTAACTTATTCATGTTGTAAAATATCCTTGTGATATGCATACTAAGCATAGAAAATTACACAAACTACATTTATGATGAATATATAAAAGGAAAAGAAAGAAAAAAGGCACCATTTACCGTTGTATAAATTCCAATTATAGGGGTATTCTTGAAACAGCACCGACGAAATTTTTTGTCCGCTTTACTGGAACCTTGTCCATGAAAATGAAGTCGCTTGCTGCAAAAATTGAACCACCTGAATGAAATAAATATTTAATTAAAATTAATGTTTTGTTAGAACGAGTACAATAAATTTTATATGAAATTTATAAATCTGAAAGTGAATAAACAAATTTATAAATAAAAAAGTTTATTTTTCTCACGTTGATAACTACCAAGTTTTGGGCTGATTGGCCCTAATAAGCTACAAATAACTTGTTAATAGTCCACAGGGGAAACGAACACATTTACTCACACAAATTCCTAAAAGGTTATCGCTCGGTTTTCTCTCTGTAAACCAGCTGAACTTGTTTGTATCTTTTGAGTGCTAAACCCCTACCACGAAGACACTATACAGAATTTGTGCTTCAAAATGTATGGTAACAAGGTACCATGTGAATCAAGTGTTATACTCATTTACTTTATTAAACATAGTCATCAGCTATTATGTAAGTTTCAAGTTCATACAACACGATTATATTACTTTAGCGATATAAAGAGCAAGCATCAAATTTAATTTGTCAAATAACTTTGGCAATCTAAATAATAGTCCATCTGATAAAGTAATTAAAAAACTTTGTAAAAAACACACATGTGTGTTTTTTACAAAGTTTTTTAATTACTTTATCGTTTAACACCAGTATTTTGAGTGTTTTTCAATAGTCCATCTGTTTTTCAGGAATATAAAAGGACTGCTATAAAAAAAAAAAAAAATGCGTGTGTGTGGGTTTATAGCAAAGCTACTTGAGGGCTATCTACCAAAAGGCGATGCCTCGGGCGCAGGGCATTTTAGAGGGTTCTATAATATTACAGGAATTCCACTAAATTTTCTATCTAGAAAAGGGGAAAAAGGAGCATTTCTGACGAAAAAGGGGACCATTTTATAAACAATTGTTTTTAAAGAGGGATAGGCTTAGGAGATGTCTGGGATTATAGTTTTTCTTTTTTAGTGCTATACAGGGGTAATGCCTGGAATTTGAGAAAATCCGGGATTATTGAGGGTGGTTCAAATTCAGAGGTTCCAGACACCATTGAAGAAAAGTGTGTAGTGTAGAGTGTAGTGTGTTTAGGGCAAACCTCCACATCAGGTATCTGCAGAAGATGGGGTGCCTTGGGAAGAGGACATTTTAAAGGGTTCTAATGCTCATGGGCGAGGGGACACATCCCTCCAATATTTTGCCTTACTAATGATAAAATTTTAATGATGATTGAGAAAAAAGAGAATGTTTTGTTCTCCACCGCCCTCCCCTCCACAATAATCAGCAGCTTGCGATGCTTATGTTAATTCATGTGACATATGGAGAAAACCACCCGAAACTCCAGAGCATTAGATTAACAGCCAGCCATGCGGTTAGCGAGAGAACCACTTCAGCCATCTATCATTTCCAATACTTTATGCAATGGACCATTGTGGGGCCTGAAGAGAAGTGGAGAGCTATTTTTCAAAGCTCTACAGAAGACTGATACTACATGTCGCAACATTCTAAATAGTTTGTTCTAAATTGTTCAAAATAGTTTAGGGTGTCTTTGCCTGGGACATCTGTAACGGGGAATATTTGGTCGGCAGAAAGGGGATAGACCTTCAGTATGTAATGTTAAGCATCTTCTAAACGTCAAAATTATTTCTGATTTTTCGTGTTGTAACTTTTATGATGTCATCATAACAAACAGTCATGTCTAATGAAAAATACAACTAAATAAATAAAGTTGAATATTCCAGTAAGGTAAGATTTTTAATTTACTTTATAAAATAATTTTAAAAATACTGTAAAATCTCATTAGAATAAACTAAATTTTTATGAATATTTCCGACTAACGAATAAATATTTTTATTAAAGAAAATCATTAGAACTAATTAAATAAATAAAATTTCCCTTTAATGAACTTTCCAGAATTACCAGTTCAATTTTCCATTTAAATTCGTTGTAATGAAATTATACTAAAGACCCCACAAAAATGTTTTGTCCTCGTTTGGCCTTAGAAATATATGGCAAGCCTAATCAGGGATGCCTTTCAAGAAAACCAGAAAAAGACGAAATCACATGTGAATCAAAAAATAGCAATATACATGTAATTATGCATGGCGTAAAGTTTGCGACATTACTGATAATTATTCGTAAAGTAATTTAAAATAATAATTATATATAATTAATGCATAATACAATGCAGAAAATTTCTTACATCGAAATTAGTGTTATATCACAACTATGTAATATAACAAACACTGATTACAACATTTATATATTGCATAAAAATGGCAAATGTTTCAAAAGTTTTCCAATAAACCTGTTGCATGAATATTAAAAATGAATATCTAAATAACATATTTTTCCAGGAAGATATACATTTTGTATGGCAATACTATACAAGAATATACATTTTGTATGGCAAAAAATTCCTCATAAGGGGGGGGGGAGGTTGTGACCCCCTATCCCCCACCCCTTGGCTACGCCACTGACACACATTCATAGTAGAATTATTTTAATTTTTTTTTCCTTTAAGGAATTATGCAGAGAAATGGAATCTTACGAAACATTGCAATTGTTATTCAAAACAGTTAAGCAATTATGACTTATGGATACGAGAGCATAAAAGAATGTCAAAAATATTTTCTGTTCAAACATAAAACACCTAAAAAACATTGAAAACTTACAACACAGGATATTTTAAGCAGATGTATTAAAGCATACTGAGATTAGGGCTCATAAATGTAAATTACACCTTAATATTATTAAAATATGTTAAACTAAATACATATTTCTAAAAGGAAAGCTTAATAAAGTAACTTTCATATGATGAAAATATATAAATATTAAGCACATAATTTATACGATTCTAAATACATTAGTTGTCCCCCCCCCCATAAAAAAAAGCAACTTTGCCATAGAGAAGAGCAGAATATCTGAAAAGCACTTACAATATCAAGAATATTTATTTAAAGAAAGGTAAAAGTTTTTAAAGGTTCTGTGAGTAATTGCAAAGCTTTTATTTATTTTTTAAAATTCTAGAATGTTAAGTTTATTTCTTGTTTGCTTTCATAAACATTTTTAGACTAATCAGAGTATTCTTTGTTTCAACTTTTAATTCCTTTGCTTTTTTTTTCAATCATATCCAAATCTGTACTCGAAATGAAAAATTTTAAATGATTTTTTGGGGGGGTGGGATAAGGTTAAAAAATTAATTTATAATTAAAGTAGGTAGAAATTTTCACTCTCGTGGGATTGTAGGTTAAAAAAAAAACAATGCTAAAATAAAATATTTATTCGTCAGAAGGAATGGAAAAGATTGAAATTAGTCATCAAAAACTTTGACCTCAGATTTTGGTCTACATCAATAATTATTTAAAAAAATTATTATTTAAAAAAATCTTCTTTACTGAAGACCAAATAGTAATTTCTTTACAATTTATTCGTTAAGATTTAGAGTTGCACACTTCTTAAAATTCCATTTACTTTACCAGACCCTAAAATTTGACTTTTAATTTGTAGCATAGCAATTCAAGTGCATGAGAAAATTAAAAAAAATCAACTGAGTAATTTTTAAAAGCAATACACTACAAATTATTTCTGAAAATAAGCCAAATAATCAAATAAAAATGTACAGTTTACTAACTTCATTTAATATTTAAGGTATTAGGCACTTAGCTGCATGAACAAAGTAATAGATAAAATGATCAATTATCTACATTATTAAAAAGTTAATATTTTAGTATACATCAATAACATTTAAGAATTCTAAATTTCAAATGAAATATATTCTTGATGTGATTTTGGAACCAAAGGAATTTTTTATAAAGTGAAATAGCCTTCTTATATATAAGCCAACCATCAGTATTAAAAATAGAATGATTTGCTAATAAAACATAATTTGGCAGCTGAAATTGAGAAATTTTTTAGAATTATCGCGCCTAATAATACAAACGAGGTAAAGAAAAATATTAAAATCACTTTTAAATGCATAGTCTTGTTCTAAATAAGTATAAATAAATGGGTAATTTTTAATTCAATTTTAGTATTCTTTAAAAATGTTTTATTTTTATGTCGGGAAAATGCAACAACAAACAAAAATAAGTTAAAATACTTGTGACAGTATAGGGGCCCCAAAATAACCTCTTGCCCCGGGGCCCCGTCCACCTAGGATCAGGCTCTGATAATGAAAAACATTCTCATAAAAAGTATTAGTGCAAGATATTTATGTAGCTAAAAAAAGTGTAAAGTTAACTTACTTTATATGGGTGAATATAGTAGAGCAGAGCAGCAAGACGATCCTCTCCGCCAGACTCACAGCAGAATGATGCCGCTTTGAGAAAATGGATCTATAGTGGGGATCTCCGAGAGCCTGTCCCCTTTTCTTAGAAAACCAGGTGGACACCACATGCTGTGACACGGCGATACTTCTTTTTAACATTCCCACGAACGGTGATGGGGCAGTTTCGAAAATCGCTAATTACATTTTGACGAGGCCGGCGCTTTGGGAAACAGGAACACAGTACGTGTTTGCAGAGGCACAAGTTGGAAATTAATACTATAGTCACACGATCTCTTCAACATTAAATAAATGTGTTGTTAAAACAGTTTTTAAAACAGATTTAGCTCAAAATTTTTCAGAACTTAACCATTTTCCTATTTGCCCCACCATGTCTCCCTATTTTTACGGTCCTATATATGTTTACAGTTTCTAGTCTTTTTACTTTAGGGCATCAGTTATAAAATTTTAAATCGTATAAAATATGCTTTCTTTGTTATTTTCTAATTTTATGAGCAATTTATTTTTTAACACACGATAAGTGTGTTAGTTTTATTGTTGGGTTATTAATTCACTATACTAATATTGTCCATTTTACGTTTGTGTCCTTTCATTCTTCTTATAATTTTCAAAATTTTTAAAAAGGTAAATATCATACGGAAGAATAAATTACAATAAACAAAAATAATAATTTGTCATTTATGTGTGGTAATCATAAATGAGATCTTAAGACCACACATAGTTTGCTTGACATAGCACGTGCAGCCAGTTTTGAAAAACAAAGGAGGACTAAATAAAATTTTAAAAGGATTCGAAAATATTGCTTTCTAATTAAATTAATTTCCTCTCATATTGATACCCTTTTTTCCTTACATTCAACAAAATTATGTGTATAGTTCCACTTAAAGTTAGTATTATTGTTAGCTTAATGAATGTTTTTTTTTTTAATATTTCGAGAAATGCGATTTGAACCCCTCCATCTCATACTCTTGCAATGTAAATTTTTCTAGAATGGGGCTGAAATTTTTGTAGGAAAAGCTTAGTCGCCCCCCCCCCTCCCACAACTCAGCAGAACCCAGTCAGGAAGAATTATTTTTCGCAACCTTTGCTTATATACGTCAATGATGGCCATAAGAATATATGTTCTTTATTTTATTTTCAATACTAGATGCGTGCCCGTTCTTCGCACGGTAGGAAACGAATACTATTTTACTAAAATATAATCGTAACTATCTATGCGAAAACAAAATGTCAAAAAGTTCAAGTAGTCTTTTTGTTGAAACTACCGCGGGATATATTACGCAACGTAGGATTACGGTTCAGTTAGTTGTAAGACGATCGTTGAAAAATAAAGAATATAACACGTTTAATTTCACGAAATAGTTATTAACGCGGTATACTGTGCTTTAATCCATATTATCCAAACAAATCTACTATTACTAACAGAGAAAAAAATGAGAATACTATCTATTACTTATATTTATATTATGTATCTTCGTTTCTCCGTCTTTAATGCTCAATTAAGACGGAGAACTTAAACTCAACTTCTAAAGAAAGAGATGATGCTTTTTCTGCTAACCCATTCTTTAAACCAATGATGCCTTTTCTGCTTTTTAGTGATTCTGTGGAATTTATGCATTTCCATTAAAACAGATCTCCATATATTTTTAAGCATAATTCTTGTCTGATTGGCGTATTTAGAACAGCAAAATATTTCATCTCGTGGTGGTGGAAAACATCCAAGCTGTACCAATTTAAATAGTATTTAAATCCACCATGGTTCAGGCTCGTCAAAACATCAAACTGTGCAATCTCGAGGAACTATTTGGAATAGCTCAAATTGCGAATAGGGAGTTAAATTGTATTGCAGAGTTTACGAATTTCAGACAACTTTTAATCTATGGCGTCACGTTCTAACCAGGGTAGTCGAATTTAGTTATTTCGCGCAGTAGATTGTTAACGGAGTAACATTGAAACATACGACATTGAAATTCTCGCTTGCAACAGATCTTTATTAAAGTTAATTAGAGAGTTATTATTGGGGTTATTCTAACTAATCGGTATTTCAAATATTCTCCGGAGCTATTTTGCTAATGATGTAACATTCCTGCAAGAGCTTGTTAAGTTGCTTAAATTTAACCAAAAAAAAGTATATCTGACATAGATAATATACTGTTAAAACTCGTCCAAACTTGGCGAAATTTAGCACAATTTTTGGGAATACATACAACGACCGTCGTCAAACAGATAGCGAATACTATGCATTATGTTAATTAGTATTTTGCATCTTGTGGCAACATTTGAATTTCCCACGTTTTAAAAAAGTTTCCTTTCGTAATTATGGTTGCTGAAAAATCACAATCAAAATGACGTCAGTTTCACTTGAATTATTGAAAGTAATAAATAAATAAATCTAACTTTGTTAACTATGCTCACGAATGTGCTGAAATCGGACATTTGAGTAGCTTTCTACCCTGAAAATTGCGAAAAATCGTTAAAAATTGGGCAACGGGTGGATTTCCAGAATTTTAAAGCAGCCTACGGACTATTCTATGTCATTTTACGTGTATGTGCAAAATTTCAAGCCGATCGGTTCAACGGTGTGGGAGGAGTTCCCGGACGAACAAACAAACAAACAGACAAACTTTCACATTTATATAATAGATTTCTTGCTTGTTTTCCAGGACAGAGAAAAACACTGAAATGTGTCGTTTGAAGCAACTTGCATTTTCCAATATAATTTACTCGTCAAAATATGAGGGACTTCTGAATATTTGCATCCCTTGGAAACTGCTAGCGACAGTCGAAAAGACTTTCGGAATCACGGATTTAACGTGCACGTACACCGCATGTGCACGGTGGTCTTAAGTGGTGGGTCGAACTCGGTTACTTGTTTGACGTATTATCCACTCACTACCACGTGTGAATATTTGTCAATGTTTTCTTTTATTTTCTGACTATAGATGAAATCGAACAGGAAACCTTTTTATTCTACTTAAGGGTGCAGCTCGAAAAAATAAAATATCCCTCACGGTCTAAGTACACAAATCAGAAAAAGCTAATTGCACCAGGGGCTCGAAAAAATTCAGGAGGATTCTTTCTAAGCTGTATTACACACCGCAATAAAAGAAATAAAGGAGCTTTTTATAAAACTTTCGGAAAAAATTCTTCAACATGGAATTCCACGGCAAAAAAGTTTCGAAAAGTGGCATATACTGCTAAATTTTCGATTTTTAAGAAATTTTCCTTAAAGTTTCGCTACTGATACAGGTTTATCTTTTATTACAGTGTATAATGCAGCTTGTAAAAAGATATTCTAAAAATTTTGAAGTGCATTACATAATTAGTTTATTTGTATTTATGTACCAAAATCCCATGGTTTTTTCGAACTACACCGTTAACCGTTTGGCGAGAGGCGAACCAGAATCCTGAATCAGGCAGTAGTATGCTCATGGATGTAGCAAACAAAGTTCTTACATTAACATTTCCTATAATTTTATATCTATTATTTTTGTATGTACCGGGCGCGTATAATGTGCATACACATGTTCTTGTAAGTTTTATAGAAATAAAGTTTTCTTTAAAAGTACGAGTGTACTGTAATAAAATATGATTTATTCTTTCTATATCGGAAAGAAAAGAAAATATTTTTAGAAGCAAGAAAATATTTTTCTTTCTTGTGACTTCATTATAAAACAATTTTAAAATTCTCTGTACATAAAATTTTTCTTAATTACTATTTTATAAAATTATATAATGCTCAATAATTAAATATCGTCCAAAATATATTTTTAACTTCGTTGTCCTTTTTCATTGGCACTTTCCTTCTAAATTGTAAAAACTTCGTACAAACCCACTTTTGTAATAAACCACTATAATTCAAACTGTCCCCAATCCACTTCCTCGTTTCCTTCAAGCGGTAATTGTTCGGACGTCTTTAGACCCCCCAGAGCTTTCTCGGAAAACCGGATGGGCTTTTCCGCCAGTAAGGGCCAAATTCTTGATATACGGAAAAGTCCTGCAATAAGATAATACGGAAATTTTCCGTAAAATTTCCAGGAAAGTATCCAGTGAATTTACGGTTATTTTTTAGAGTGTAGCAATGTGCAAATGATATATATATATTTTTTCTTTTTATGCAATTTAGTGTTTATATTCCTTAAGCTCAAGGACTTTGAAGTAATATACTCTAACTTGTATGTGAAAATTTGAATCTTGATTAACAAAGGTTCAAATATCGTGTCGAACAGACAAGGAAGGGGGAATATTGATAGAACAACGAGCATTTTTCGCATCTTGTCCTTGTCTGCTTGACACATAGTTGAGAAATTGGCCAAGTAGTTTACATGGTAACTTGCAATGCTATTCAGTTTGCGTCAAGCTGACGTAGGGTGCTCATGTAATGAATGTAACGGATATCTGGATTGTTTTTATGAACGCACCCTTGTAGAAGTATTTTACCGTAGCAGAAGTGGTCACTATTATGCAAGTACTTAGAGACAGAAGTTGTAGAGTGAAAAAAGAGAAGGTGAACAAAGTGCAAGGTCTATGCCATGGAATGATTTAGTTGGATGATGAAAGTAAGTATTATCCCCATTATTCATGAGGCATAAAGATGGTTTGGTTTGGTTTGTTGGTGTTTATTAGCACAAGGTCCAAAAAGGACATGCTGCGCCAGACGATGAGTTAAAACGATATAATGATGCAACCAGGTAAAAAGCTATCGCAACCTAGTAAAAGCTAAAAAGTAAAGACTAAAAAGGTGAAAAGTAAAATTCGATAAGTGTTAAAAGTAGATAAAAGTGGAATAAAGGTATCTGGATGGGGGGGGGGTCCCCATCCTGATACTAGTCAGACAAAATTAGGTACTTCACACTGAGTAAAAAATATTGGTACGCCTAAGAAAGACAAACCGATTCCGATGTGGGGTTTCACCCAAAATATCGTCAAGTTTGGGATTAGAGAAGTTAAAAAGTGCTTGGTAAAAACTATTAAAAGCAGTGCATGAGGTTAAAAGATGACGAATGGTGAGGTCAGAATGACAATGGGGGCACTCCGGAGCAGGTTCACCTAGCAGTAAGTGTTTATGGGTTAGTCTCGTGTGTCCGATGCGGAGACGTGTCAGAATGACATCATGCTTGCGATTGGGATAAGAGGGCCAGTGGTTGAGAGATGGGTGTATCTGACACAATTTATTGTCTATTTCTCTATTCCATTCGCTGATCCAATGGTCTTGTATGAGATAGGATATTCCTGATTTTATATCGCTGAAAGGCAGAGGGCAGGGATAAGGAAGGGTAGCTAGTTTGGCCAGAGTCAGCTTCCTCATTGCCCTGTATTCCGGTGTGACTCGGTACCCAGCAGTAAAGGATATCATAGCCGTTATCAGTTAGTTGTCTGTGCATATAGTGGACTTTACTAATATAGCTATTTGAAGGAGAGTCAGAGTGGAGGCCTTCCAGAACGCTTAAAGAGTCTATAGATTATAAAGCGTTTTTGTCTGAGGTAGAGATGAACCGGAGGCTTTCATAAACGGCTAAAAGTTCGGCAGTGAATACAGAACAAAAGGTAGGGAGAGTATAGCTGCATGTGTGAGAACGGTTGGTTGGTTGGTGTTTATTTGCACAAGGTCCAAAGAGGACATGCTGCGCCAGACAAGAAGTTAAATTCATATCATGATGTATTCAGATAAAAAGTACCACTAAATCTACTAAAAGCTAATTGTAAAGACTAAAAAGGTAAAAAGTAAAATTCAAAAAGTGTTAAAAGCAGATAAAAAGTGAATTAAAGACATCTGGATGGGGGTTCCATCCAGATAAACTTCAGACAAGTGCAGACACTTCACACCGAGAAAAGAATGTTAGCCCGTTGAAGGAATAAAAACAAGTGATGGTGAGGGGTTTCACCCAAAAGGTCGTCAAGTCTGGGATGAGAACAATTAAAATAATTTAGGTAAAAGGTTTTAAAGCAGAGCAAGAGGTTAAAAGATGATGAATAGTAAGATGAGTATGACAATGAGGGCATTCTGGAGGAGGTTCACCCAATAGAAGGTACTTATGGGTAAGCCTTGTATGGCCAATGCGAAGACGAGTCAGAATAACATCGTGCTTGCGGTATGGTTGAGTGGGCCAGTGGGTAAGGACCGGCCGGATAGAGTGAAGTTTGTTTAGGGTTTCACCGTCCCATATATGATTCCAAGTGCCTTTTGTTAGGGAAGAGATGCCAGATTTTATATCAGTATAAGGTAGGTCGCAATTATATGGGACAGTAGAATGACTGGCCAGAGAATCAGCTTTCTCGTTTCCAAGAATCCCAGTATGGCTAGGTACCCAGCAGTAGAGGATGTTGTATCCACGGTTCATGAGTCTCTTGTGCATGCGTAGGACTTAAAATATAACTATGAGGGAGGGCGCTGGATTTCAGATTCTCTAATACACTTAATGAGTCAGAGTAGATGATGAAATGTTTGGTATTTGTTCTCGAGATGTAAAGGCTTTCATAAATAGCTATTAATTCGGCTGTAAATATGGAGCAAAATGAAGGTAGGGTGTAGTTGTAAGAATGATTTCGATGTACATAAGAAAAGCCAACGTGATTAAGAGATTTTGAGCCGTCAGTATATAGTTCGTCGAAGTTTCTATATTTGCTTTTATGGTCTAGAAATAACTGTTGGTATATTATGGGGTCAGTGTTTGGTTTTGTGAAGCCTTCGAATGGTTGTAGGTAGGAAATCTGCAATTTAGTCCATGGTGGCACTTCATGAAATGAACAAGTAGATGCATTAACATCCTCCAATTGGGTACAGACTACACTCCTACGGATTCTAAGTCCGAAGGGGGGAGTGCAGGAAGGGCGATTTTCATAAAACTGGTCCAATTGGGTGTCTATTAGAGAATCCTTTAAGGGATGTGAAGAGTGAGAAAGGATGCGATAATAGGTATTTAATGATAATTTATGACGTATGAGAGTGAGAGATGGTTCATGACAGGTGACGTAAAGGCTATGTACAGGCGATGTCCTAAAAGCTCCAGAGAATATGCGTAGTGCAGTATGATGCACAGTGTCAAGTTTTTTTAGTGCTGATTTAGACGCCGATCCATAAACGCAATTTGCATAGTCAATTTTGGAACGGATGACAGCGCGGTAGATGCGCAAGAGAGCATCACGGTCTGCCCCCCCAAAAAGTATGTTAAAACCTTTAAAATTTTAAGTTTTTTCTCGCATTTTTTGCGGATGTCTGAGATGTGTTTAGCAAATGTAAGTTTCTTGACAAAATTTAAACCTAAAAATTTGATAGAATCCTTGACAGCAATATTAGTATGGTCCAGATAAAGTTCCGGAACCGGGTGGTTCGCGCGCTTCCGGCAAAAATGGGTACAAACTGTTTTCTCTGTTGATATTTTAAACCCATTTCTGTCACACCATTTTAGGATGCGGTTGATGGCATTCTGAAGCTGGCGTTCTATCAGGTGCATGTTTTTTCCCTGACAGGAGATTTGCAGGTCGTCTACATAAAGACTACCGTAGACAGTCGAAGGCAGTTGTTTCAGGATGTTGTTAATTTTTATTGAGAAGAGGGTGACACTAAGAATGGAGCCCTGTGGAATACCCTCCTCTTGAACAAAGTTATGAGATAGCATGCCATTAATCCGGACCCGGAAATTTCGGAGTGACAGAAAGTTTTTTATAAAAGTGGGTAGGGGTCCCCGAATTCCTATATTATGAAGATCCAAGAGGATACCGTACCTCCACGTTCGGTCATATGCCTTTTCAATATCAAAAAACACAGAGACTAAGTGGTTCTTCCGTAAGAAGGCATTACGAATTTGGGTCTCTAATTTTAATATGTTATCTTGGTGGATCTACCCTTCCGGAAGCCACTCTGGAAGGAATGTATATGGTTCCCTGTTTCTAAAATGTAGACAAGACGGGTATTAATAATTTTCTCCATTAATTTACATAAGCAACTAGTAAGGGCTATGGGTCGGTAGTTATTAGGGTTAGATGTATCTTTTCCTGGTTTAGGAAAGGGAATAACTATTGCATTTCTCCAAGAGGTGGGAAAGGTTTGTTCGTTCCATATTCTATTGTACAATTTCAAAAGGTTGAGTATTCAAAAGATGCACGGGATAAGTGTTTCAGCATTTCATAAGTAATATCATCGGGACCTGGGGATGTGTTTGAGGACTGTTTTAAGTGTTTGGAGAGTTCATAGATGGTAAGTTCGCTATTGTACGTGAAGTGTGAGGAGGTTTTGAAATTTATTTTTTGTCGTTCTGCTTGTTGTTTATATGGAAGGAAAGAGTTTGAGTAGGAGGTACTGCATGAGATGGAAGAGAGAGATTCACCAATACTATTTGCGATTTCTTTTATATCGGTTGGTTGGTTGGTTGGTTGGTTAGTTGTGTTTAATGGAACTTGTGTTTAAGGTCCAGAAAGGACATACTGCGCCAGACTACTTATGTAGATAGTAAAAACGATTTTTCCGGGTAAGAGGATAAAACAAGAAAAGCTAAAAACTATGAAGTCCAAAAGGATAAAATCAAATTGTAGAAAGGTAAAAAGTAGATTAAAATTAACACAAAGACATCTGGATGGGTTCCCATCCAGATACCAGTCACACAGAGGTTGACCCTTCACACAGAGTAAAAAAGATTAGTACGCCGAAGGAAAGCGAACAAATTACGGTGTGGGGTTTCACCCAAAATTTCGCCAGGTTCGGGGTAAGCACAGTTAAAAAATTTGTGCTAAAAATCACTAAAAGCAGTGCATGAGGTTAAAAGATGGCGAATGGTGAGATAAGTATGAGAATGGGGGCACTCCGGAGCAGGTTCACCCAGGAGTAAGTGCTTATGGGTAAGCCTCGTATGACCTATACGGAGACGTGTCAAAATGACATCAAGTCTGCGATATGGATGAGATGACCAATGAGCGAGAGTTGGGCAGATCGAATGAAGTTTGTTTCCTGTTTCACAATCCCATTTATCAATCCAGATTCCTTTTATTATGGAAGAGATGCTAGCCTTAATATCATTGTAGAATAGATCACCGGTGTATGGAACGGTAGCATGCTTGGCTAGTGTCTCATTGCCAGTGATCCCAGTATGACTGGGTACCCAACAGAGTAGTATACTGTACCCACGGTTTACAAGTTGTTCATAGATATGCAAGACTTTGATCATGTAGCTATGTGTTACAGCACCAGATTTCAAATTCTCTAATACACTAAGAGAGTCCGAGTAGATGATATATCTTTTTTTTCTCTTTCTAGAAATGTAGCGAAGGCTTTCGTAGATGGCTAGGAGTTCTGCTGTAAAATTAGAGCAAAATGAGGGGAGAGTATAGCTGCAGGCATGATTACGAGTTATAAATGCAAAACCGACGTGATTGGGAGATTTTGAGCCATCTGTATATAGGTCTTCGTAGTTTTGATATTTGTTTTTGTGGTCTAGAAATAGCTGTTGATACACTTTAGGGTCAGTGTTTGGTTTAGGAAAGCCTTCAAAAGGTTGTAGATAAGAGATCTGCAACACATTCCATGGTGATATTTTATGAAAAAAACCTGTGGATACATGCACATCCTCCAGTTGGGTACCGATAAGACTCCTACGAATCCTTAGTCCAAAAGGAGGAGTACAGGAAGGACGGTTGTCATAAAGGCGGTCCAGATGGGTGTCTACTAATGAATTCTTTAAGGGATGTGAGGGATGAGAAAGGATACGAAAATATGTATTTAAAGAAAGTTTTTGACGTGTGAGGGTGAGTGAAGGTTCGCAACAGGTGATATAAAGACTTTGAACGGGCGATGTCCTAAAAGCTCCGGAGCAGATGCGTAGTGCAGTATGATGCACAGTGTCTAGTGTTTTGAGCACTGATTGACAGGCCGATCCATAGCCACAGCAAGCGTAATCCATTTTGGAACGGATGATGGCTCGGTAGATCCGCATGAGAGCATCCCGTTCTGCCCCCCAAGAGGTATTGGTTAAAACCTTTAAAATGTTAAGTTTTTTTTCGCATTTTCTACGAATGTCAGAAATATGATTAGCAAACGTAAGTTTTTTGTCAAAAGTTAGACCTAAAAATTTAACAGTCCTTCACAATGATTTTAGTGTGATTGAGGTAGAGTTCTGGATCCGGGTGGATCCCACGCTTCCGGCAGAAGTGAGTGCAAATAGTTTTTTCTGCAGAAATATTATACCCATTAGTATTGCACCATTTTTGGATGCGATTAATAGTGGTCTGAAGCTGCCGTTCTATGTAACGCATGTCTTGCCCCTGACAGGAGATCTGTAGATCATCAACATATAGGCTACCGTGTACTGTTGGAGGGAGCTGGTTAAGGATATTGTTGATTTTTATAGAAAAGAGGGTGACGCTAAGGACAGAGCCTTGTGGTACACCCTCTTCTTGTATAAAGTTATCTGAAAGGGTGTCTTTGATGCGTACTTTGAAGTTCCGGAGTGAAAGAAAATTCTTGATAAATATAGGTAGGTTTCCACGGAAGCCCATATTGAAGAGATCACGCAGTATGCCATATCTCCATGTATGGTCATAGGCTTTTTCAATATCAAAGAATATTGATACAAGGTGGTTCTTTCTGAAGAATGCGTTACGGATTTGAGTTTCTAAATGTAAGATATTATCGGTTGTGCTTCTGCCTTTGCGGAATCCACTTTGGAAAGGGTGTATATGGCCCTCAGTTTCTAAAACATACACTAGACGAGTATTAATCATTCGCTCCAGTAGTTTGCACAGACAACTAGTTAGGGCTATGGGACGATAGTTATTGGGATTACTGGAGTCTTTTCTAGGTTTGGGTAATGGAATGACCAATGCATTTCTCCACTCTAAGGGAAAGGCATGCTCATTCCATATTCTATTATAAAGCTGCAAAAGACTAACTAAAGAATCATAGGAGAGATGTTTAAGCATATCATTAGTGATGCCATCAGGGCCCGGGGATGTGTTAGATGACTGTCTTAAACTGTTGCGTAGTTCATTCATAGTGAAAGGACTATTGTAGGAGAAGTTCGAGGAAGTTTTGAAGTTTAATTTATGGCATTCGGATTGTTCCTTATATGGAAGAAAGGTGCTAGAATATGAGGTACTGCAGGATGTGAACGCAAGAGATTGACCAATGGTATGTGCAATGTTTTTTGTATCTGAAATAATTTGGTTATTTATGGATAGGCAGGATATGGAGTGATTACTATAGATGCCCATGATTCTTTTGGTTTTGTCCCATAGTTCTTTACTGGAGGTTGAAGGAGAGATTTTTGAGACGTATTGAATCCAGGATTCTCTCTGAGAACACCTCCTTATTTTGCGTGCATTTGCACGAGCTCTTTTGAAGGTAATAAGGTTGTCAGTGGTGGGGCACCGCTGAAAATTACCCCACGCTTTCTTCTGCTGTTTTTAGCGAGGGTGCAAGCCTCGTTCCACCACGGCTTTTTAATTCTATGGTTACTTTTAACAGATTTTGGAATGCTCGCGTCGGCTGCATTTATGATAATGGAGGTGACATTCCTAACGACCTCGTCCATGTTTCCTTCAATAATATTTGGTAATATGGTAGATAGCAAAGTAAAAGTCTGCCAGTCTGCTTTATTATGAATGTATCTGGGTATGTTAGTGGTTTGGTTGAGATTCTGATATAAGGGTGAGAGAATGATCGGAAAGTGATCACTGTTATGCAAGTCGCCAGAAACAAAGAAATTATAGAGGGGGAGGCGTGAAGGAGAACAGATGGCAAGGTCGATGGCATGAAAGGATTTAGTTGGATGATGGAAGTAAGTATTGTCGCCGTTATTCATAATACATAGAGAGAAATCAGTTGTAATTTGTTCTATTTGTTCACCTCTATTGTTGGTATTTTTGCTTCCCCATAATGGACTATGGCCATTCATGTCGCCAAGGAGTAAAAATGGTGTTGGGAGTTGTTGAATAAGATTACTGAGAGATGTTTGGTTGATTGTTTCATTAGGAGGGAGATAAATGCAGCAGATGGTAGTGAGCTGTTTTAATTTGACACGAGCGGCAACTGCTTGGAGATTTGTATTCAGGTTAACTATTATGTGGGATAGTTATTGTTGACTAACAGGGCCACACCACCAGAGGCCCTGTCACTGAGTTCGTAATCTTTCCGAAGTATTGTATATTTGTGAATGGTCGGATGTTTGTCAGCTTTGAGATAAGTTTCTTGAAGAGCAAAGCAGGCGGGATTGAGGTTATAGAGAAGTGTTTTAAGGTCATCAATTTTATTCTGAAAGCCGTGGCAGTTCCATGAGAGCAACAATGCCATAATTATGTAATGTTATGGGCATTGTGCGTCTCCTTTGTAATCCCTGCAGAGATATCAGGCGGTTTTATTTCTTCGTGTTCCATCGATTCTTCATCACTAATATCAGTTTCAGATGGATCTAGTTTTAAAATTGTGTCATCAATATGTGGCTGTGGAGGTACTTTTTTCTTGCTAAATTTGTTATATTTTAATTTGTAAGTAGATGTTTTACTAAGCTGTGGTCTGATTTGGGTAGAGCTATTACTTGTTACCTTTTTTTTTAGGTGGAGTTTTTGGGGATGTAGAGCAAGGTTTGTTCTGCTTAAGAGTACTTTGTTTACTTGTTATGGTATTGATGGTGGAAATATTTGATGGACAGTCGGTTTGAATGGCTATTGATTTTGTAGATTTTACTATTTCAGCATAGGATAGGCCATATTTTGGTTTACGAGCTTCTATTATTTTACGAGCTTCATGGTATGAGATTCTTTGTGCAGCACGTATTGACTGGATTTCTTTTTCAAATGCCCATTTAGGGCAAGACCTTGAATATGATGGATGTTCCTGTTTACAGTTGACACATTTTGCAGCTGCAGAGCAGGTATCACTGTCGTGGTCAGGGGCACCACAGCGAGCGCAGGCCGGTGACCCATGACAGGAAGTTTTAGTATGACCGAACTTCTGACACTGGAAGCAACGGATAGGATTTGGTACATATGGTCTTACGGGACATAATAGATAACCAGCTTTGATAAGGGTTGGAATAGTGGGTGACTGAAAAGTTAGGACATATGTTTAGTGTTGATTGTTTGATTATTGCGTCGAATAGTTATTCGGCGCACAGCACATACTTTTTCGTCTCTGAGATTTTCTAGTATTTCAGCTTCAGAGCAGTGCAAAAGTTCGGGTTCTGATACGACTCCTCGCGAGATGTTTAGGGATGTGTGGGGTGTCACTGTAACAGTTTTTAGGCCAAAGTTTGTAATCTTCATGATTTTGGAAGATTGTCTATTGCTTGTTACTTCCACTAACAGGTCTCCAGATCTTAATTTTTTAACTTTTTTAACCTCTCCGACATAGTCTGTGATGCATTTATCTATTAAAAATGGCGATGTTTCGTTAAATGTACCTTCAGCATAGTGTATGATGAAGAATCGAGCGGTCATGTTTGTTAAGTGTGTTTCAATATTTTCATTGGTAGTGTACAGCGGTGCGTTGACGGTAGACAAAGAATTTTTTGTATCCATGTTGGGGGAATTGAGATTCAGACCCGACCGCACCACCCACCACGGAGCCCAACAAGGGGGTGTGCAATTGCACACCAGTGCTAATCGGGTCTATACGCGCACAGTACATCCCTTAGGCAGCGTCCACCCTTAACGACGTGCCCAGTAGATGTCCGATTGCTTGATCCCTAGCAGTTGATCGAAATCAGTACCACCAGCCGATTGATATACAGGGGAACGCTGTATACCTCCCGTTTACCCGAAGCCGAGGCCAAAGCAATGTGTTGAGGTTTCTCCCGTGTCTGTGGAAATTCCGTAATGATGATTTCCTTTACGGGAACACCCCGCAATTACCAGGATCCCCATTTCCGGGGACACGGGTCTCCACGCACGGCCAACACGTGGGTAGTTGTCCAAGAATAGAAGCTGACGGCACAGGGCGACCGCAGCTTCTAAAGGGGGGCCCTCACCTCCACAGAGGAAACTACACTGAGGGGGAAGAGGAAGGGGATAGCTAAGAGGAGAGGAGGGTAGAACAAAGAAAAGCAAAAGATCGCTGGGGCCCCGTTATTGCGACACCCGTGAAGACCTAGAGTAGGTCTTCCCCCTGAGGGGTCTTTTATATCTGATATAATGCTGTTATTTATGGATAGACAGGAAATAGACTGAATAGTATAAATACCCATGGCTCTTTTTGTTTTCGTCCATAGTTCCTTACTAGAAGTAGAGGCTGTAATGCTGGAGATATATTTGATACAGGATTCTCTTTGACACTGACGCCGGACTCTACGTGCATAAGCTTTAGCTTGTTTAAAGAGGGTGAGGTTTCCGGTAGTGGGGAACCGCCGAAAATTGCTCCAGGCTTTCTGCTGCTTCTTTTTAGCAAGGGTGCATTGTTCATTCCACCACGGTTTTTTATTGCGTCGAGGTCTGATGCCTGATTTAGGAATGCTGGCATCAGCGGCTTGGATGATAATTGAAATAACGTTTTGTACAACCTCGTCTATGGGGCCTTCAACAACATCAGAGGTGATGGCAGACAGGGAAGTGAAGGCGGACCAATCTGCCTTATCATGAATGTATCTAGGTACTGAAGTATGTTGGGGATTGTGGTACAGAGGTGACAGAAGAATCGGAAAATGATCACTGTTGTGGAGATCGCTGGATACAGAAAAAGTATATGTGGGAAGGAGTGATGGAGAACAGATGGCAAGGTCTATTGCATGGAAAGTTTTAGTTGGATAGTGGAAGTAAGTTTTGTCACCATTATTCATGCAGCAAAGGGAGAAATCAGTGAGAAGTTGTTCGATTTGAAGGCCTCTATTGATGGTGTCCTTGCTTCCCCACAAGGGACTATGAGCATTCATGTCACCGAGGAGGATGAAAGGAGGAGGAAGCTGCTGAATGAGACTATTGAGGGATGTTTGGCAGATTGCTTCACTTGGAGGGAGGTATATACTGCAGACAGTTGAGTTGTTTTCATTGGATACGAGTGGCGACTGCTTGGAGATTTGTGTTAAGATGGACTATAGTGAGAGGGTAGCTCTTGTTGATTAATAGGGCAACTCCACCTGTCGTCCTATCATTGAGCTCATTGTCCTTGCGAAGGACAGTGTAATTACGGATTTAAGTAGGTCTATTGGTTTTGAGAAAAGTGTCCTGAAGGGCGAGGCAAGCGGGGTTATGATCATATATCAGTATTTTGAGGTCGTCGTTTTTGTTAAGGAAGCCGTGGCAGTTCCAGGATAGCAGCAGAGCCATTATCATGTTGTGTTGGGGATGATGCTCATCTTGCTCGGAGTCCCCGTAGGCTTGAGAGGAGTGCTAGGGATGTCGTCATCATCCATGGGGAGGTCTGACATTTCAGAGTCAGAAGGGTCCAAATGTAGAATACTGTCATCTATAGGGCGTTGTGGAGGAACATGTTTATTTTGGGTTTGTTATATTTAGTTCTGTAGACAGAAGACTTTTTTATCTGTGGTCGGGTTGAGTTAACATTTTGAGAGCATGTGTGAGAACGATCGGTATAGGCAAAGCCAACATGGTTTTCAGACTTTGAACCATCCGTGTAGAGATTTTCATACTTATAATATTTGGCTTTGTGGTCGTAGAATAGCTGTTGATATATTAGATGATCCGTATTCTATTTTGTGAAACTTTTGAAAGGTTGTAAGTAGTAGACATATGGAGTGTCCCATGGTGAAATTTCAAGATGCGAGCTAGTAGAGACCCTTACATCAGCTAAATGGGTACCCATAAAACTCCGGCGACTTCGGAGTCCAAAAGGAGGGATGCAAGATGGACGATTTTGGTAAAAGCGATCCAAGTGATTATCTAAAAAAGAGGACTTTAAGGGGTGTGAAGGATGAGAAAGTATCCGGAAAAATGTAGTGAGTGAAATCTTATGACGATTATGAGTGAGGGATGGCTCATGACAGATTATGTAAAGACTCTGGACTGGAGAAGTCCTAAAAGCTCCGGAGCAGATACGTAGTGCGGTATGATGCACAGTGTCAAGTTTTCTTAAAGCTGTCTTGCAGGCCGATCCATAAATGCTGCAGGCGTAATCCATTTTTGAGCGGATAACAGCACGGTATACACGCAACAAGGCATCACGCTCAGCCCCCAAGAGGTATTGGAAAGCACCTTTAAAATATTCAAGTTCCTTTCGCATTTGCTGCGAAGGTAGGAAATATGTTGAGTGAACGTGAGTTTCTTGTCAAAGAAAACACCTAAAAACTTGGCAGAATCCTGGACTTCTATTTTGGACCTGCCTAAGTAAAGTTCTGGATCTGGATGGATCCCACGCTTCCTGCAAAAGTGGATGGCTACTGTCTTGTTGGCAGAGATTTTAAAGCCGTTAGTGTTACACCAATTTAAAATGCGTTTGATGGTATTTTGTAATTGCCGTTCTAAGAGACGCATGTCCTTGCCCTGGCAAGCGACCTGTAGATCATCTATATAGAGGCTACCACTTACAGTGGTAGGGAGTTGGTTTAGAATGTCATTAATTTTTATGGAAAAGAGGGTGACACTCGGTACAGAACCTTGAGGCACACCCTCTTCTTGAGTAAAATTACTGGACACTGTGTTATCTATGCGGACCCTGATATTTCGTAGAGAAAGGAAGTTTTGTATGAAAATAGGCATATTGCCACGGAAGCCCAAGGTGTGGAGGTCACGGAGAATACCGTACCGCCATGTCCTGCCATAGGCTTACTCTATATCAAAGAAGATGGACACTAAATGATTTTTTCGCAGGAATGCGTGACGGATGTTTGTCTCCAGATTTAAAATGTTATCACTGGTGGACCTGCCTTTACGGAAGCCACTCTGAAAAGGGTGTATATGGCCCTGGGCTTCTAAGTCATAAACTAGGCGAGCATTAACCCTCCAAGCGGCGGAGACGTAAAATCCCGTCATCTGTAAACGTTGTTCAAAGCGGCTGAGACATAATTTTCTGGTCCTTTTTTTCTGCTTCGAAAGCGGCTGTGACATAAAATCCCGTTACTGCTTACCCCCACTCACCAAAACACCTGTGACACTTCGATTGATGGGTTGCAAAGGAGGGGAGAGAGCACAATGACAAAGACACGCCTACGATACACGCCTACGAATTCTAGCTTTCAACACCCCACAAAGTTATTTACAGATGTGGTGACCATACCTTTTCTAACTAAAGAAGTGAGAGGCCGAATGGTTTCGGTATTTTTTCAGACAAGGAATCTTTTGAACCGGGGTCCCTTCTAAGCATGGTTGGGCACGTAAAATAAGTTTGAATATTTCGTATTTTTCAAAGATCTCCAGGATACTTTTTCATTTATAATAATTTTAAATGTTTAATGAAAATAACAAATTTTGAGTAAATATTTTACTTCTTTCAAATGTTACCTGAAAAGGAAAAGGTGTTGTCTCGAATACACCGACCGATTTAACATATATGGGGTCTTGGGCACACATTCTTACGGATGAAGAGGGGCTTTAAAGAAATGTACTGCATATTATTATTTATTTAAATTAATACAAATTTACATCTCATAAACCACTCCTGTATAAATATCAACTCTGTAATTATCCTATTATATAGTTACGCTGATCCGTGACTCACTCTCTAACAAATCCGGTCCGGCCACTTCCAAACAAAACTTTTACCGTTCTTAATCCAAAAAGATTAAAAAGTTACTGTGTAAAAATTTAATGAAATTCACACAGTTCGTGCGATCGGCTTGAAAAATTTCATAATTATGTAAAAAATATATAAAAACGATTTGAGCTACTTTAAAA
>JAWZYV010014552.1:0-76940 GCA_038373885.1 Cheiracanthium punctorium | reverse complement strand
ATACTAGTTAAGCTAAAAAAATGAAAATTTAGGGACATTTTGTTAAAAAAAATTTGACAAGGGGGGGGGCGGGGTTGAACCCCCAACCCCCCCCTGCATACGCCACTGGAATCATAATTGTTGAAAGAGAAAAAGGGGGGAAGGTGGTGATACCTCTTAAAATATTGCTTATAGCATTCCACATTTTATTTTTAAGTGAATTACCAAATGAGTGGAGTTACCTAAAATTAAAGAGTAAAGATAAATGATTAATAACTATTCAAATGGTAATGATTAATGAACTTCATTTAATATAATAAAGCTATCTAGATATTATAGTGAATAATTTTATCTCTTAGAAACAAAAGAGTAGATTTTAATATTTATCCTCCCAATAAAACTCCTTTTGAGTATTATGTTATTTTTCCTTGAAAAAAGAAAGAAAAAAATCCAGTAAATCGTAATCCACACAGTATAGACAAAATCGATGTTTATTTTATATTGCATTATGGACATGGCTATTTTACTATTATGCATTGTGGATACATTCGCCACCTGCCACCTCAAGAGTCAAGCAATCTGAACACGGTCTGAAATTACAAAATATTTTTATCTGATTCTAAAAATATTTTTTTCACAGTTAAAATAATTAGAAACCATTCATGAAACAAAAAATTAAATAAGGGAAATTTTTTAATATGTTTTTTATATTCTTAAAAATTTGATTTCTATTAAGATAAATATGCAAAGTGTTCTTGAACTGAAGTGAATTATTTAATAATATCTTTCTTATCACCAAAAGCGATAGCAAGCCAAATCGAGCAACCCACTAAAATCTAGTAACCCAGAACAAATCGTTTCAAGTGTAAGGTGACCAAACGTCCCCATTTTCCGGGGACAGTCCCCATTTTCAGGACGTTTTTCAAATTATCCCCAGAATGTAAAAATGGAACTGGGGACAATTTTTAATTATTGCATTGTTTTTCAATTAAATTACTGTTAATTACTGCATTAATTATAAATGTCCCCAGTTTTGTTGTCATAATCGGGGACATGTCCCCGATTCTGACTACAAAAATCTGGTCACCTTATTCAAGTGTGAACACAAAAAAGACCCAACTGGCGCGAGCGACGTAAGTGTGAAACGCATAAAAGAGTACTTATCTACCTTAATATTTTACAATAATATTAGCATAAATAGCAATTAATAAATGTGTAATATTAATATAATTATTATCATTATCATTACTATTATAATTAATTTCTACAGTTTTTCTCCTTTTCCACAACTTCACCTAAGTACTTCTTAGCTACTGCAGCTTGTACTACGTTAAACATAGGGTAGCTATACTAGTGTTAAATTTATTTTATTATTTATTCATTTAATTTTTATAATTAATTATTATTATTTTATTTTCCTTTCCTTTCCACACTTCCAGATTATTATTATTATTATTATTCCCCACTCCATGGCATTATTTGTCTAATGATGGCATTAAGTCTTCTCTGATGGCAACATGCACTAGTACTGCCACCATAACTGAGCTTCGATCTTCTTGTCTGGTCCACTACCTCGTTGTTTATTTCTAATAGCTATGGTCGCGTCCCCAAGTTACAAAATGACCCTAATTTTGGTCAGGTAACTTGCAGAAACCTAGCTATTATTGTTTTGTTTTTCGATTAAATGGAAATGCGTGTGCGCCTGATGATAGAGCACATCATTTCAATTATCCATTCCATATCCGACTCATGTGGATACATGTGATTAGGCTTAAAACCCACCTGGTCTCATTTGGCGCTTTATATCCAAATTATCCAGTCTTTCATTGCCTTAGAAGGCTATTTTTAAACACTTTATTCGGCATAAGCTCGTTAATTGGCACCATGTGCTATCTGCTTTTTTATTTTTATATTTTTTTCACTTTATCAATGGATTATCTTGGGATTTCACATTACGTAAGTTAGCTATTCTATATATATATATATACACTTATCAGTTGCTTTATGAATGTATGTTAGAATATTTTCCAGTTGCTTTATGAATCTATCATTCATAATAATAATAATAATAATAAATATAATATTTATCGTTAAGCTTTCGTCTTTTTCTCTCCATATATGCAAACCCTTTATAAAATACAGTACAATCTTAAAATAAATAAAAACTTTGTGTAAAAAACACACGTGAATGATACTTGTAACAAGATACGATCGTTTCGACTGAAAATTTATTCAGTCTTCGTCAGTCATAACCCATCGTCTCACTCAACAGTGGGAAATCTTGGTAATCTGACACTGCATATGGGACCAGACAACCGCTAGATTATCGAAAATTTCTGGATTATCAAGATATCTTGTTTTTGACACATATATCTTTTCTTGTTTTGGTCGATACTGTAGAACACTAGATAAATACACTATAGAAAATGTATAAGGAAAACTAGAAAGCAATGATGAAAGAGGGAGGTAAGCACAAGACTGGGCATTAGGGTGGATCGCAAAAAAAAAAAAATTTCGAAATCTTTTTCTCCTGAGGTCTCAAAAGTTGTATATTGACATGAATAAGACGTGTTTAAAATTTGAATGTTCAACGACCACGTCTTGGGGTTGCGCATCGAGCTTGAAATTTAGAATTTTTTGAAAAATATGGCTTTTTGAAAATATCGACCAAAAAAATTATTTCTCAAATTATTAGGCTCCCGGGGTTTTAGGAATTGTATATTGTTATGAATAACACGTATGCGAGATCTGGAGCGGCTACGACAATTTCTAGGGATTGCACATCGAGCTTGAATTCTATAAATGTCTGATAATTATGTGTTTTTTGAAAAAATTATGTAGAAAGGAAACGTTATTTGTTAAAAATAATTTGGCCCTTTTATATGTTAAAAAATCTTCAGAGAAGCTCAGTAAATCCCAAAAAATGGCTTTACGAATAGTTTGATACGATGCACACGTTATGCTGTCGCTTTGTCTTGGGCACAGTACGCAAGGTGTGCTCTAGACAACTAGCACCGGTTTGCCTGCCGAGTGATGATGATGCATTCGGCTAAACCAGGCACGAGATATTTCGTTGAAACGGCATTTTTTTGTAACGTTTCAGGTAGATGGTGCTTTCAGTTTACTCTCAAAAGAGCTAAAAGGTGGTTTCTTTGCACTATTACCCCAAGTAGCACGCTTCCGCTTTTAAAACGTTGCAAACATGGAATCGCCTTCCGTTGCAAAAACGTCAAGCTGTAACGCAATGAATTCGCAAATGTGTCATCGCTTTCCAACGATTTAACACCCATTCTTTCCCACGTTTTATAAACGTTTGCCGAAACGAAAAAAAATACGATAATGTACCTATTTTGCCACCATATTCAAACGTTTTAAAATCGTTAAAACGGACGTAATAAGTGGCGTTTTAGAACCGTTGCAGAAACGATAGTGTGCCTATATAGCAACCATTTCCCACCATTTTTAAACCGATGCAGAAATCATAGTACGCCTATTTATCGACCATTTTTCAACGATTTAAATGCGTTTAAGCAACGACAATTCGCCATCATTTTTCAGCGCTTTAGATAGGTTGCAATAACGAAAAGAAATCGATGATGCTTTCAGATTTACAACTAGTTTACCACCTTTTAGAGAGTATGCATAAAAAGTTTTATTTTGAAATTTTCTAACGAATGATGAACGTTTTTTGATAAACTTAAGTCGCCATAACAAACTAAAATTTTCAGAAACATTTCTTCTTAATCAAAACTTTAGTTATTTTTTTTCTTTGAAAAAGTACCTCCCCCCCCCACAACAAAAATAGTTAATTAAAATCTAAAAAAACATATTCCAATATTAGAAATATGGGAGTGGGGGTATTTATATAAATATATAGTATAAACTAAGTACTATATATATACATTAATATTGATATAAACACCCTGCCCCCCATATTTGGAATATTTAGATTTTAAAGTAATAAACCGTTTTGATTAGGGGAGAGGTGGGGAGAGGAACTTTTTTTTAAAAAATAGGAAAGTTTTGATGAAGAAAAGGTATTTCTGAAAATTCTAATTTATTAGACGGCTTAAGTTTTTAAAAAATCGTTCATGATTTGTTAGAAATTTCACAATAAAACTGTTTATGCATAATACCTAAAATCAGTAGCGGACTAACGGGGGGGGCGGAGGGGGCGGTTCGCGCCGGGCCCTGACTGATAAGGGCCCCCGAAATTGTTAGAAAATTTTAGATTCCAGTTTCACATTTTTTATTTTAAGTTCTAGTCAGAAAAATTCTCGTGACTATACATAAATGTGTCAGCTAGGTATGACTATATAGGGAGCCTCGGCCTAGGGGCCCTTACAAAGACGCCCATAAAGTGGGGGTCAAGGTAGGTCGCTTGCCCCCCCCCAAGAGTTTTAGTGTATTATCTAGGATGTTAAACAGAACTGCGCCAAAAGGCAAAATCAGAAATAAAATTGTTACCAGAGTGAAATTTGCCCCTCTCTAGAAAATTTATTCAAAGTCTCCCCCCCCCTAAGTTTTTTTTTTTTCATGGGCCCAGGATTTATTAAGAGAGTTTAAGTTCTAATCTGAAAAATTCTAGTGACTATACATATATATGGGTCAGCAGGATATGACTGTATAGGGGCCCCGAACAGTGCTTAGGTTCTCCTAGTGTCTTAGTCGGAACATGTATGTAAATTATTTTTTACATAAAAAGACCTTTTTTATAATGAAAATATTGAGAAGCTACAAAAGTTTTGCACGATTCTTTTCATTCCATGGCGAAACTATTTCCGCGATACTCAAAATCAATGTCCGACGCAAACGTTTTAGAGAATTGACCAAGATAAGCAAGAATTTTCTAGAAACACTTAACACCTTTCTACAATAGACAATTGTGTCATTACATGATTGGGGTCCTACATGATTGTTATCATTACATGATTGTGTCATTACATGATTGGTTAACTAGTGCCCTGTAGCAGCTACCACGTTTAATTTTAAGGTATGTGAATAAGGTTTTGGACTGTGGACACAATGTGGACACAATTATGTTCATTTTTATTTACACTGCTGGCCATCGTAAATGCAACACCCTGAAGGAAGCATGCAAATAATATGAAATTTACAACATGCATTAGCTGAGGTGAGATATGCAAATGATTAGAATTTCAGCGCAGACGCACATCAAGCGCGCCTGTGGCGCCACCTCAAAGCGCTATTTAAGGCTTGGAGATTTCGACGGTTTCAAGTACAGCAATTGTGTTTTTCTTGCTTTTTTTTCAAAAAAACGATAAATTATGCCTCGTAGGAAACAACGATCATCTTTTGATCAAGTATCCGAGTTTGACAGAGGAAGGATAGTGGCATACCGAGATTGTGGGTTATCTTTCAGGGAAATCGGTCGTCGTATTGGACGAAACCAAACAACTGTGATGCGGATATGTGATCGTTGGGTGCAGGAGGGTACGACGGACAGACGTGATCGACCGCATCGACCTCAGTGCACCACGTCACGTGATGACAGGCAGATTGTACGCATGGCAGTGACGGACCGCTCAGTCACATCACGAACCATATCACAGCAGATTCAGTCTGTAACGCATCATCCAGTGTCTGCGAGTACCATTCGACGTCGTTTACAGCAGAATGGTCTGTCCGCAAGACGTCCGTTGCTTTGTCTACCTCTGACGCGGAACCACAGACGTCTCCGCCGCCAATGGTGCGATGAAAGAAGGATGTGGACGACAGAATGGAATGAAATTCTCTTTACTGACGAGTCACGCTTCTGTATGCAACACCACGACGGTCGGATTCGAGTCTGGAGACACCGTGGAGAGAGGATGCTGAACAGCTGCATTATGCACCGTCACACTGGTCCTGCACCGGGTATTATGGTATGGGGCGGTATCGGATATCTCTCTCGCACTCCTCTAGTACGCATTGCCGGTACTTTAACCAGCCAGCGCTACATCTCCGAGGTGTTGGAGCCAGTTGTCCTTTCTTACCTTCAGGGCTTGCCAACAGCCATATTTCAGCAGGATAATGCACGGCCACACGTGGCACGCATTGTCCAAGGGTTCTTCGTCAATCACCAGATTGAATTGCTTCCCTGGCCGGCGCGCTCTCCGGATCTTTCGCCGATAGAAAACATGTGGTCCATGGTTGCTCAACGACTGACCCAGAGTTCATCCCCAGCTGTCACACCAGATCAACTTTGGCAACGTGTGGAAGCTGCTTGGTCTGCTGTACCCCAAGAACACATTCAAAGTCTCTTTGAATCAATGCCGAGGCGTGTGGCAGCTGTGATCTCCAACAACGGCGGCTACTCTGGGTACTGATTTTGGCAGGAACCACGCTTCATAGAATGCTGTAAATTTAATCATTTGTTACTTGGTCAACATGTTATCTACACAATAAATTTTGTTGTGATATCTCTTGTTTTTCTTGGTGTTGCAATTTGGGTGGCCAGCAGTGTATTTATTTTGGCGGGGGGGGGGGAATCACTTAGGCTGGGGACAAGGAAATTGTTCCAGGTGTCCAACTTGGGAATTTCTTCACTATTTTCCCCCCAATGTTATTATTATTATTATTATTATCAATGTTTCGCACAAGATGCTTGATTGATAATCCATTTAAGACGCATTGCAAGAACAAATCGGGCAAAAAAAAGAAAAACAGTTTCCTTCACCATCTCAGAATTTGATGAATTTTTTTCTTGTGTCGCCTTACCCAAAGAAAGAAAAAATCTGAAATATTTTTGATTTACCTCTTTTAGTTTTGGAGTTATGGGGGGGGGGTCAAAGTACCCCACAGGAGTGACATATAAATCAGTGCCGTACCCAGAAAAAAAGGGGGACCAAACAGTGAAAAGGGAAAAATTTTTCATAAAAAGACTTAAGATTATTTTGCTAACAAATTTTTACATTTTGGGGGCCCCCCCTTGGTACGACCTTGGTAGAAATAATTTTGGCCATTTTTGCCCCTTTTTTGTCTCAACTGTGACTAGCTCTGAAGTTCTTCGAAGCATTTTTTCTTTTTATCTGATAATATACCTTGAATATTAACATCTCAAATTGAAAATTCATTCGAAGATACAGCCCCCAAATACGGGACCCCAAATACCCCCAATTTCATAAAAAATACTGTTTTTAATAATACTTTAGATATTGGCTCTGACGTGATATAGAAAAAATTTTTGAACAGCGCAGTTATACAGCTTCATATAAAGTGAATCCAATGTTAAAAATTTTTGAAGGCCCCAAGGGACTCTCGGTACGGGGCCCCAAACATGGTCCTTAACGCTAATTTATACAATTTCGAAGTATTGGTAAAGCTGGTGCCGACTTCCCACATGAGAACTATTGGCATGGAGATGTAGCATCAACCTAGTATTTTCATATTATAAAAAAACATCTTTTGAAGGTGTTGTTTCCAAGAAAAATCCCAAAAAGTATCTCCCTATTTGGGACATTCCACTGACACGCATGGAGCATTCCGTCTTTACCTTTAGAAGTGTAATCCACTGTAGAAATACTACAGAAAATTAAACTAACCCTGCATGTATCACAAATAGTTCTTTTACAAGGGCACTCATAAGTATTACATTGCGGTGTATGGGGATCTCTCTAACTACTGAACCGATACGAAAACTTTTTTCACTGATAGAAAGCTGCAACTGAGTATTGTGGGCTACCTTACATGCATGTAGCATAACTAGCTCTTTTACAGTGACATTCAAAAGAATTTCAGTACATTACGCTAAATGGACATCTCTAAAACTGCTGAACTGATTCTAAAGATTTTCCCACTGAAAGCTACACTATGAGCTAATAATACTATGAGCTATGAAAGCTAAAATTCATGTATATAGTATAATTTACAGGAACACTCAAAATAATTTGTAAATAATGTCATAACTGTCTCCATCAGTGGCGTAGGAACTTTGTAAAAGTAGGGGGAGCTGGGGCGCACATTGTGGGGTTATAAATTGGACTACAATTACTGCACTTTTTGTGGCATTATTGACCAATTTTAACAGACAAATAACCTTTTCTAAAAAATTCGTAACACGATCTTAGAAATTATTTAATAAATAATAATAATAATGAAATCAAGCTTTGATTCCAATTATATACTGTGTTTACTCGCGTAATAGTCGGACATTTTTTGCCAATTTTTCATTGTGAAAGTGTAGGTGCGACTATTACGAGGTATAATGTACTTCACTGTATCTATATATGTACTTCACTCGCTAATGCTAAAACAATACTGGTATCAGAAAAATACATTATAATTAGAGGTACGTAATTTTCGTTTTTACGAAATACGTGAATTTATGCGAAATTTTCTTATATTTGAGAATGGATGGGAAATATAATCAATTTGTGAATCGACGCTAATTCATGTGAAAATTTCTTATTTTTGTCAATGGAATAAGAAAACGAAGGAAAATTCCGAACGGTTAGGTCGACGGACACACTGCAAAAAAAAGTCTGTCAAATTTACAGAAAAAAAACTATCAGCCAGGACGCCAGTTTATTTCCGTATATTTAACAGAAATGTTCTGTAATTTTTTACAGATTCTCTGTTTATTTTACAGAAAACTTCTGTGTGTTTTACAGAAGTCTTCTGTAGTTTTTACAGATTCTCCATCAATCTTACAGAAATCCTCTATGTGTTTTACAGAAGTACTCTGTAATTTTTTACAGATTCTTCATCAATTTTACAGAAATATTTTGTGTGTTTTACAGAAGTCTTCGAATTTTTTTTTTTTTAGATACTCTATCTAATTTACAGAAATCCTCTGTGTCTTTTACAGAAGTACTCTGTAATTTTTTACAGATTCTTCATCAATTTTACAGAAATATTTTGTGTGTTTTACAGAAGTCTTCGAATTTTTTTTTTTTTTAGATACTCTATCTAATTTACAGAAATCTGTAATTTTTCCAGATTCCCCGTGTTTTGTCGACGGTATATTTCTGTCAATGTAGCAGACTTTAACCATTTTTTTACAGCTTGATTTAAGGAATTTACAGAAAAAAAACAGTTTATTTATGAAATATATTTTGTATTTATAACAACTTTCTTTTGTTTTTAATAATTCAATATCTTACTTAAAATCACTTAAAAAATTTACTTACTTACAATTACTTAAAAAATTCAGTAATTTTATCATATACTAGCTTCTTTCGACGACCTTGGCCCTGTTAAGTGGTAAAAAAATTCTGCTACGAAATGTTAATGAAAATAAATTCTTGAGTATGTTTTGAAATCATAGGTGACATTAATTATTTTCAATCAATTCCATCCAAGGGCATCCTTTAAAATTAAGTAACTGTACAAAATAAAATATTAGTGTTGAAAAAAGAAAGATTTATAAGAACGATTGCTATCAATCAAGTAAAAAAGTAATCAAAGAAGCTGATTTCAAATGAATCAATGCATTTCAAAGCACGAAAATTTATACACAAATCAATGGATCAGGGGTGGGAGTGTAGATGTTCCAAGCATAAAATTTAAAGTTTATTTTTTAATGCTTTCAAAATTATTTCTTGATATTATCAAGTATCCATCAATTTCTATGTTTATGGGGAGGGAAGCGTATCAGTTTGTCATGTCAATTGTCCCTAAATAAATGGTTGGGGTATTTGTAGTAAATGAAGTTAGTGGACGTATTTACTGTAAGGTTTATTTTTTAGGTGATTGTAGCGTGTCATTGTAGTTAAAATAATATATATGTTTGCTTCTAAACTATTGATTAATGTAGTGATGGCGTCGTTCCAAAAATTACTACATATATAGAGTTAAACCTCTGAACAATAGCTACGTTTGGTCCCATAAAATAGTGACCATTTTATGAGACAACCGTTCTTTGGAGGTTCACAATAATGTTAATTCAATAGTCTCAATTCAATTCTGTAAACTTCTAACAGTGTCTGTTTTAAGAGATAACCAGTCTTCGGAGGTGACCGTTAGTAGAGGTTTTAATGTATATACATACATGCATCTTATTTTTCAGCAATAGTTTTTAGGAAATTAAAATTACTCTTGCATGATATATCTATGCTTAGATTTTTGTAATATCCATTAATAATCAAAGAAATACGTCAAGAAAAATTGTGAAAAATTAGATTTATTTAAAAAAAAATACAGCATTTATAAAGTATTTACAAAGTACAAACAAAGGAATATTTAAAAAGTTTATTGTTTATAATTTTATAGATTTGCTCTCCAGTATTCATGGGTATTTCTTAATATATAGTTAGTGGTCAATTAGCTCATATGCCGACAATTTATTAAGTAAATTGAGAATTTTCATATTAACGGCCTCACGTTTTTTCACATCAGGATTCTTCTTGCATCCTCTGTTAGGATTTATTCCAAGCAAACACCTAGAAACAAAATAATTTACTTCAGTGAATTAAACACATTTAAAAAAGCACATTTTACTTTTGACTCATCTATAAACTGAAATTTGTTAGCACAAGCTAGGAGCATAATAATTTTACTTTTCAGCAGCACTTGTTGTAATTCCCCTCGACAAGCACGTAGATAGGGAAGGGGAGGCTTGAGGAGCTACCCCCCCCCCGAAAGTTCAAATATGTATGTTTTATACAGGGGCGGATTTAGGGAAACAGGCTCTGCAGCCCCGCGTCCTCTACAAGAGGGGCACACAAGGGGCCCCATTACCACAATCCAACCAGTATTCTATGGAAGGCTTATATTCTAGGGAAGACCCTTATCCTAGAGAAGGCTTATTTCAGTATTTCAGACACTTCAGTACTAAAATACAAAAAGTTCCAGTGTATTTTAAAAATGATCACTATGCCGCACCTAGGTCGGAGGGTGGGGGGCTCTTTCTTGCACCTTTCATAGGACCCCATGATACCTATGTTTAAGTTATGGTATTTGAATATTTGAGCCTCCCCGAATAAAAATCCTGACCATGGGCCTGCCCTTCCAAATTAAAATGTCAAAATTACCATCTTGTTTTAAAATAGAAGACTGTATGCATCATTGCTATTGAACATTCGAAATAAATTTACATGATAAAATATTTTTACTACATTTAACAATATGCTTAATTTTCGTCAAATCTTTTTGAAAAAATAATGAATAAGAAAAAAGAATCAAATTTTCAACTTTTTAAAAGGGGAAAGCTCAAAATTTTAAGCATTCCTCTCTTTTTAAATGTAAAACTTTTATAAAGAACTGCTTACAGAGCGATCAGATCTGCGCTAATTTTTAATTACTTTCTTACATATTTCAACTTCGAAAAGTATTGAATAAAAAATTCCTATTTATGTTTAGTGTTCCTGATTCAGGATATTGGCCACTGACTACACTTATGATTCGAGATTTTGAAATTTAAAACGTTGATGATCAGACTGTATAATAAGCAAAATATTAAAAAAATACTTTTATAACTAGGCACTGATATGAAATGGTTTTAAAATTTATGCATTAAAATAAATAAACAATTTATCTTGCACAAAGCCTCACCATGGCACAGTGGTTATATTACTGAAAATGGTAGACGGCCGAAGTGTCAAGGTCCCGGGTTCGGGTTCCATCGCACATCCGTCGACCTAACCGTTCGGTGTTTTTCGTGGTTTTCTCCGAAACTTAGGGTAAATACGGGTTAGGACCCCTACAAGACCCACAGAGGTAACTCCCTTGTTTTGTCATTCGGACGAGGATTTACAAGTGGACTTCGAGCCAAGCACACAAATCCGATATACATGTTCACAACAGCAGCAGCTAGTCACTATAGCGCAAGCGGGTTGCACAGATGTGTGCTTCGAATGCATATACACAAGTTCATATACGCAATATCTATTCAGTTATCACGAGCAGGCACGTATTCAGGGAACATTTTGGGAGAGGGGGGGGGAGTCCAAACCGTAAAAAAGGCAGAATTTTTCACAAAAAGACAATCATTATAGTGACAAAAATCAAAATTTCAGGGAGGGGGGGGGGGTGTCCGAACTCCCAGGACCCCCCCTCTCCCCCTCACCTCGTTAAATACGTCATATGAGTTTGCAGATAGTTTTGGATTATGTGCGCAGATAGCTTTTTCTTTTATCTGACTATGGTTGTTAGTAAACTGAAATTGTATTTATTTAAAAGAAAGAAACGGGGTTTGAGGGGGTGGAACCCCCTCACAGAGTAAATGTTAACTTAAAATATAGTGAATAAGAATTATAAAAAAATCTATACATCCCTGTTTAAGAATTTAAAAAATGAATACATAATATTTAAATAAAATATTAATGCCATTGAAAATTTCACAAAGTTATGACAAAGACTGCCAATAATGACCAATACTAAAGCTGTTCCGATCACCAGAAGCCAAAACTGCCATGTTTACTCACGTAATAGTCGCACTTTTTTGCCAATTTTTCATGTTGAAAGTCCAGGTGCGACTATTATGCGGTTAAAATCTACTATATAATATTGTAACTCTAAAGAGCTATTTTTTCTGCTTCGAAACGGGGGTGCGACTATTACGCGAGTAAACACGGTATTCTGCATCAAATGACGATAAACATTGTAAAGAGTTTTAAATCTCCCTGATTTAGAAGAGATTTTTTGCAGAATTCTTTGACTTTTCCAGACATAAAATTTCCCTGAATTCCAAGTCGCCCCTGAATATACAAAAAACTAGAAAATTCCCAATGTAAAATTACTTCAAATCAAAATCTAGCTGTTTATCTCATACAAATGAAAAATTACTTTTAAAACTGAAGAAAATGATTATTGTTTTTGATAATGACATAATTTGTAGAAAAAAGAAAATCACAATGTTATGAAGCTAGAAATATTTCTTTGATAAGATATACTACTCGACATTAAAATTGCTGCACTGTGTGTAGCATGTCACCTTCTTGGTGTTGCTATTTTAATTACCAGTTGTGTATTAATAAAATAAAAAAAACAGTTATATGCTATATACCTATAAATTTCACACTTTTTAAAATATTGCTATGTGGTTTGATTTATTTATATGTTTACAAAATTGTATTAGGTTGTAACGAAAGTTTCCCGCCATCACAAATATCGTCTGCAAACAGTTCACGTAGTCTGTTTGCCCATATTTTGTTAAACAATTTTTGCCATTTGAAAGAAAGCGACTTGCTTTAGAACACTGTGTTGTTAAAAAATATCCCTATCATTAAGTACAATGTGTCTGAAATGGAACTATCACGTTACTGGATTAGAACCATCATTTACTTCTAGTTCTGTTGCAAAAATTCAGCTACAGAATGTCAAAGAATTATGTGGGTAATTTAGATTTTACTGTTGTATCATATGACACTGTGAAGGTTTGGTACTGAAAGTTAAAAAACAGGGCCTATGACATTCAAGGAGCTGAGCGTTTTGGCCGGCCTACTGATGTTAATGAGTGCCACCTGCGAGAACTTGTGCAAGAAGATCAGTATTTAACCACTTGAGAGCTAGCTAAAGAGTTAGACATTAATGCAATGCCCATTAGTCATGCTATGCATCACATAAACTTGATGTACAAGTTCAATCGCTGGGTGCCGCATGAGCTGACTCAAGCAGATTTGGCGGAGAACTTTCGTTACAACCTGATAGTTAAAAGTGTTTCATTAACTTTGAAAAAAAAGTGTATAACTATACTTCTTTGATTCATTTTTACTAGGATTAAGAAATAATAGTATGCAATATGCAAAAAGAATTGCAAAGTGTGTACAAATTTAAAACTACATAACAAATATTACAAGGAAATTATAAATAATTTGTAGATACAATTCTTTTTTAATGTTCTTTATATTTGATGTGAAATCCCCCAGAGCACACATGCAGGGGCGTAGCCAGGGGGGGGGATATCGGGATATATCCCCCCCTCGAAATTTTTGGATTAGTGATGAAATTCCGTCTCTTTATACACATATCAGTTCATATCCCCCCCCCCGAAAAATTTTCCTGGCTACGCGCCTGCACACATGCACACTAAAAACATCATAAATTGTTCGTGTTAGACGACTATTCAAGTACAAACACTGAAAATAAACAATATATTTATCACAGTGCCACGATGTTTAAGTTCAGCGATATTCTTTCACTTACTGGAGCACTGCAAACAAAATGATTGCGAACAAAAACACTCATTCCAAAATATTTAACATATCGATAACTATATAATAAGAAATGCTAACTACAGTTCTAGGACCAATTAGCAAGTGCAATGAATATAAACAAACACTATAATAAGGAAATAACTTATGAGAAACAGTTTATGAGTAGTACTTAACTTGTTACATGAAGTTGCTATTGTTCATTTCCCCCAAAACCAAGAACAATTGCGGTACGTAGTTGTTGTGAACAAGTATATCGGATTTGTGTGGTTGGCTCGAAGCCCGCTTATAAATCCTCGTCAGAAGGACAACACAAACAAGGAAACCTCCCCGAAGCTCACTCACCAAACGTAACGAATTTAATCCAGTCATAAGTACACACTTAAAGAAACCTAATGTGTAAAAATTAGTTGCTATCTCCTAAATTAAAGCTAAAATTAATTAATAAAAAATGAGTATGAGCCGACAGAATAGAGCCTCTATCGCTACTTGGCGCTTTCTATTTTCTTTTATAAATGCTTTTACAAAAATATGCTTATTTAATAAGCATTTTAAGTAAGCACATGTCAGGATTCATCTGCAGCAATGATTCACTGGATATCTCGCAGAACATATGGTCGGAAAAAAATCAGGCCGGTAACTGGTTCCGTTTTGGAGAAGGGGGGGGGAGGAAATTGGCCAAAAATATTTTTTAAACATAAAATCTATGCATAGGAGGTTATGCGTAGCTTTTTAGAAGAAGCTTAGCTTTTTAGCGAAATAAGAATTGAAATAAACAATGGTATTAAAAAAAATAATTTTAAAAAATTGTAAGGTAATTTTTTTTGGAGGGGAGGGATTCACCCTATAATTCCCTCCCCCACCCCTTTGATTTGACCCTGAAAGAAATATATTATTAAGTTGTTTCATTAACACAATGTCAGAAAACTGCTGCACTTAATTTTTTCCGAATTCCCCAGTTTTTTCGGGATGTTCAATATGTAATGGCTATAACAATCTATTGTTTTTACTTAAAATCGGCATTGTAGTGTAGGAATGTGTCACTGCATTTTGTGATTGAATCTCACTTTCTACTTGCTTCGATTCTCTATGTTCCAGGGTTCGTCTAGAAGGATTTCTAAATTAAAACCTGACTGATCAGCATAAAAATTTGATCGTCTTTTAACAACGAATCCTTTATAAAGACATTTACATCATTTACGAACGCCTGCGTTAATTTCTTTATGATTTCTTTGACCGAGAGTTTTTCAGCAAAACAAATTTTGTAACTTTCCTGCTCACAATCTTATTCTTTTTTAAAAATCTGTACTGCCATCCTTTAGATGCGCGGAATTTCAGTCCTAATTCGAATGCCTTTTCTGAAGCCCAAGTTTGTAAATCACAATCATGTACATTTTTCTGTAATTTTCTTGCGTGTTAGAAGTGTTAAAACGTATATATTTTAATTTGATTTAGTTTATATTTATAATCGCCATTCTTCTGAATTTGCTTTTCTCACAGATATAAGTGCCTTTTATTTGTAACAAATTTAAAATAATTTTGAACACTGTAAACTGCGGGATTTTGCCACTATTGTACCCCGCCAGTATTTTACTGCAGTCTCCTTATCTCTTCAAGAAATAAATTGCTTATTTTGCATGATGTCCTCACTTGACATGAAGTCAATGCTTTCGTTTTCTACACTAGAAAATATAGGATCTTCAGGGGTATCGAGTAATAAGCATTGCTCATTTGCTACCAAATCTGTTGCATTTACTTTCTGATAATTTTGCAAGCTTTCAACAATTTGATTTTGCAGATTTTTTCTTCGTCTGTGCATGGAGACAATGTCATATTTTTCGAAGAAAATTCCGCTTAAAGCATAAAAACAACATTAAGTATATTTGTTCCATAGTATCATCATGTGGATAAAAAGAATAGAATTAAAATAAATGCCTCACTTATGCGTAAACTAAATTTGCAGCTTGCAATGTGTTAATACAAATAAAAAGAAATTACTTTCTTCAGGGACTTTCAGAACTAAAATAAAAAGATTATAGGACTTCAGTTTAACTACTAGAAAACGAGATTAAGCTACTTAAAAACCCAGTACGTTAAAAATAACACGGTATAGCAAACACTGATTTATAAATATTTCGAGTATATACTAGAGATGAGTTCGGGCTCATTTTTTGAAGCCCGAGCCCGAAGACTTTTAATCCGAGCCCGCCCGAGCCCGAGCAATATTATTTAAGTCGGAGCCCGAGCCCGCCCGAGCCCGAAGTTTCAGCTAAAGATAAGTAAAATTCAAAGAAGTAATTCTTTGATAGAATACAATAAATTTTGCTAATTAATTTGTGCAAATTAAAGATAAATATAGTTGCAAATTTTTAATGCACTTTCTAATTTTTATATCTATGTTTATGAAATAATGTCGGATCTCATGACTAACTAAACAATATAAGCCGCCGTTCTGAAATACCCAAAGAGTTTCACGCGCCTTCTAGGCACCCGTGCCGCTATTTTTACTTTCCGAACATGTACCATGTAAGGAAAGTATTGTAATCATGAAAAAATTCGAATTCGAGATTTTGATGTATTTACACGTTTTGAGATCTTCTGAACTCATTTATGCTATTTTTATGAGATGTGTGTGTGTGCGTGTGTGTGTTTGTGTGTATGTGAATGAACACGATAGCTTTTAAACGGGGCATTCGATTGAGCTCAAACTGGGTATATATGTCATAAACCACCGTCGCAAGACCGGTATTGATTTTGGTGTGTATAGGAATTATAGTTTTTCTGCAGGGCTACGACAAAGATTTCTTTTACATTATGGCCTATGGGGGGAAATTCTTGAAAGTGCGCTAGCGTTTAAACGATACATTCGATTGAGCTCAAATTGGATATATATGTTATAAACCACCAAAGACCGGTATTGATTTTGGTGTGTATAGGACTTATAGTTTTCTTACAGGGCTACGACAAAGATTTCTTTTATATTATGGCTTAATGGCATATGGGGAGAAATTCTTGAGAGTGCGCAAGCGTTTAAACGGTGCATTCGATGGAGTTTCAATTTGGTATATATGTTTGAATTGTTCATCGATTAAAATTCATTTAAATACTTGGTAATGATCTTAATCGTAAGTGTACGGAAAGTCGAGTGGAGTCACTCCAGATTTTTTTTTATAAGTACTTTTATTTTCCATATGAATTACTTTTAAAAAATCTGTTTCAGGGAGTATGTTCAATAAAATAGAAATTTTTCACGAGCCCGAGCCCGCCCGAGCCCGAACGCAAATGTGAATTACAGAGCCCGAGCCCGTCTCATCTCTAGTATATACTCGCGTGAGCGTTTCAACTTTTCGACCAATTATCCCTGTCACCAAATACTAGCTAAAGGGTTACAATTGGCGCGATTTTAACTAATTTTTAACCTTTAATTTCTCAAATTCTATGAGGAGATAGTAGCTAATTTTCACACAGTACGTTCCTTTTAGTGTGTACTTGAGATTGTGTGAAATTCGTTCCATTTGGTGAGTGAGCTTTGGGGAGGTTTCCTTGAAAGAGGGGAGCCCTCCGTGGGGGTCTTTCGAGGGGGTCTTAATCCGTATTTACGCTAACTTCCGGAGAAAACCACGGAAAACTCTGAACGGTTAACGGTCGACGGATGCGCGATGGGACCCGAACCCGGGATTTTCACACTTCGCCCGTATACGATTTCCAGTGATATAAACGTTGTGCCATGGTGAGGTGAACGATACGTATCGTTCGTTAGTCGACCCAGGAGCCCTACCACGATAGTCTCGGGAAATAATCGGTAGCGGATAAATCAACCTTCTCGCACATATGACGTCACATTTCGACAGAGCACTTAAAAGTGCCACCACGATAATGTCGCAATGTTTACGATACCGTAAATACTGTCGAGAAATCCGCTGTTGTTTTACGACACCATCAACAAGTGTGAGAACCGTTTCCCGCTATCGACTATCTTCATCTCGGATTGCAGCTCGTGGTATTTTTGTTTTGTTTGATCGTTTTAACTTTTAAAAAAATGTCAGGATTTTTGGTTTTAGCGCTTGCACAACAAGACGATGCAAGAAGGGTTCCTAGGAATCGAATTTCGATTCCTAGATGTAAATCATTTGATTTAAGCGAGGAAGATTTCATTAGAAATTTCCGCTTAAACAAACAATCCGCACTTCGGCTGATTGAAGAACTTAAGCCTTTTCTCGAGGCTAAAACAACAAGAAAGACAGCCCTCAACACAGAAATAAAATTTTGAAATGATGAAGTTAAATTTTTTATTATCACTTTTTAAATGTATGGTTATTCACTTAGTTTCCATTTATTAAACATGCACTGTTAAGGAAAATATGCTTAAGTTACTAATTCAAAGCAACACTTATTATTATTACACAGTTCATTTTATATGCCATGAAAAAGAAAACAAATGTTATATCACCTTTAACAAATTAATGTCTCCATAGAAGATACTTAAGGATGAATAATTTTTATACTATCACTGAGCTAGCAAACCTTCTTTTATATAATCTTTCTTCTTTAAATAGTTACAAATAACAGCATCTGTGTTTCAAGGTGTAACATCCTAAAATTTTGTCTGACAAATTGTATGTAATTAATATTCTATCTTTGGGCTGTATATTGTTCAGGAATTGGTTTCAAAGTATAATTGTTTTGGTGTATTTTTTTAAGATGCATTTCACGCGCCGATCCACGCGCTCACGTGGATCGGATATCGGAAAGAATCCTCTACTTTGATTGGTTGATTTCTGTCGATTACGATACTCCCGGAACAGTCGAAAAAATTCTCGCTTCCTTTAGACGTGACCATGGTGGTAGGGCAAAACTGGGGGTCGCGGCTATTTATCCGATGATTTCATTATCCGATAGCGGGAACTATCCGCTACCGATTATTTCCCGAGACTATCGTGGTAGGGCTCCAGAGCGTCACCTCCGATCAGTGTTGCCATAAACTTTTGCACATAAATCGCAAGTAGCTGCAGAAAGAGTCGCTAAGGTGACATCATAGTATGACGTCAGATCAAGTGATGCCCTGCACTGCTTAAAATCATTATGCCGATTTGTCTGGTTGGTCCATTGGTTTCGATGCGTAGTTTTACACATAAAAGTCCGCCCCCCCCTCCCCTCACCCGTAAGTCTAAAATAAATATATCAAATTCACAGGTGATTTTTTTCGTTTCTTTTTGTAGGTAAAAGTCTCGAATTCACAATCAAGTTCCATAACTGTTCTATTTCCCATCATTGAACGCCAAGGACGGATTAAAAGGGAAGACGGAGGGGTAACTGCCCCCCCCCAAAAAAAGAATTCAAACTTTTTGGAAATATTTTCTACAAAAGAAACCATTTCCCCCCTCCCCTCAATGTTACATGCCACTTTTTACCAAAGACGGCCGATACTGTTGCTTACAATGAGAGTAAATGCCCCGCTCTGGCAAAGCATCTTGCAGCCAACACTGAGGAGACTCAGTCACTAAGATTCCTCTTCTGAGTCCGGTGTTGCTACTCACAATAAGAGTAAATGCCCCGCTGTGGCGCAGCATCTAGCAGTCAACAATGAGGAGACACAACAGTGACTGAGATTCCTCTTCTGTGTCCAGTGTTACTAAATATGTGTCACCATTTAGTTTTCAAACGTGATATCTACATGTTTATTCAAATTAAAAAAGATGATTAGTTAAAAAAATATTAATTATACATTGTAATTAAATCATTAATTTTGTTTTTATTGAATGACTACTGGAGATCAACAAAACATAATACTATATTTAGTTAAATTACTACAATGTTTTTTGATAGAAATTATTAAATTTTTACTATTAAGTATTCATCTCTTTTGCAAGTCCATTTAATAACATTATGTATATTCAGGGTGTTTTCTGGATTTTTAACATGCTTAAATAAATCAATTAATAATCAATTAATCTGTCTAATTACTTATTGCTTTAACATTAATTATCCTAATTAATCATGTGGCGTGAACATTATTCACAAACACTAAAGTCCTTAAAAATTTTCTAAGTTATTTTAAATGTCCATTTTATGGAAATAAAATAAGAATTCTTACATTTTTTCATGTAACTCCTTTTATTCTTGTGGTGGGGTTTCCCTCCCAGTTAAATATTACTGTATTAATAATAAATTAATAGTAATCAATCTAATTAATTAACGTATTGCTTTATATCTCGCTAATTACTTATTGATTTAACATTAATTATGTCTATTAATTAATCTAATTAATTACGCGGCGTCAACATTATCGACAAACACTAAAGTACTTAAAAATGTTCTAAGTCCAAACGAGCCGGATTAAGCCAACGCGCCCAGTGAACAAAATCCGTACATAACATCAAACACTCACCTGAACCTACGTATGCAGTTGTAACCAAATATACCGTCCCTTTTCTCCAGCTCCAGCTAACGATACGTAGTACAATGTCTTGCCGTTTTAATTCCGCCGGAGGCGAAATGAGCTTCGCAGGTTGAGCAATGACGTCTTCGTCTAGTACACATGCGCAGATGAAGATAAAACAGAAAAAAACTGTTTTTTCTTACGAACAGACTTATTCTGTAAATAATACGAGTAATTTCTGTACGTTTTACAGACTTTTTTTGCAGTGCACTAACTGGGTTTGAACCAGACACCTTAAGTCTCCGAGCGCAAACGTCAGTCGAGACACAAATGCGGCAGTCAGTCGAGAGCGCAAATGCGGTCGGCAACCAATGGCGCGAAAATTAAGTCAAAGAATCTCTCAAAAGTAAACGCAAGATTCCAAAAGCTTCATAGCCTAGCTGTTGCCGAAATCAAGGAAATTAATAAACGAATTAGAAAATTTAAGTTACCCACTTGCTCACCATTTGTGGAACAAATTAGAAGGCTTAAAAGCAATTCTTGAACAACAAAGTCAGGGCATTTGGATCTAAACACAATGCTAAAAACTGCATCTGAAAAAACTTCCAATGAACTTCCCTTACATGTGAAATTAAACACAATAAATGAAACCTATTATCACATTGGTCAATTATTTTTCCCATCTGTGGCTGCAAGTATGACCACCTTAAACTATATTACGCTAAAGCTTTTCAAAATTCGTTTCCTTCCGATTACTTCCTCAAAATGAGTTCATTGGTGGGTACACCGACTTTCATTGCTTTATGTTTGTTCGTGTGATTATGGCAACGCTACTCAAGGGCGATCTGCCAAGGATGGGAGTGCCTTGGTAAGAGGACTTTCTAAGGGGTTCTAACGCGTATTCACGTAACATCTGGAGAAAGCCTACCAAAACTGAAGACCGTTAGACCGACAGCCACGCGATGGGACCCGAACGCGGGACCTTCACACTTTGGCCGTCTATCATTTCTAGTGACATAACCACTGTGCCATGGTGTGGCCCTTCATCGCTTTATGCTGCAGTCAATAGGAATAAAGATCCCAAAGTTAAGGATATATTGTGAGCTAATAAATACTCTTTTCCAAGCGTCACTGTAACAGCTTTACAGAGCATTTGGAGCCTACTGATAGCTTAGACACAAATCGCTTTTTAGTAATTGTCAAGTCGCCGTTACGGACAGAAGAACGACTCTAGAACAGTCAAATGTTTTGAAATTGCAACAGTGCTTTTAATTAACATTGAATATAAATTTTAAGTGTATAAGAATTTCAAATTTTTATTTACGAAATTTCCCTACCTCTAATTACTATAAAATTAAAAACTTACTAAATATTTACAGATTATGTGCGTCTTATGAATACTCTGTTCGTCAGTTGCACAAAAAATAAAGGCATTTTTCTTCTTATGGTAATATTTTTATAGACATAAAATTCGATAATAATCTGAGAAAATTTTGACAAAGAATTCTAATAACATAATTTATAATAAATCTCTTTACTGAAGGTATCAGTTGCGCTATAGTTGGGAAGAGTACAGCTGATAATTTTCTATTTTCTAAATGAAGATCAAATACGTGACTGCGACTTTTATGCGGGGAAAATATTTTGATGAGTTTTTCTTCTTCAAAACAGGGATGCGACCATACTTTGGGCCCGAGTTCGACTCCCGGCTTTGGGTGTGGATGTAAAATTGTCCGTCCTTGTGTTGAAATTGTACTTTGCAATAAAAAAAAAATGTTTGAACTTGTACTTCGGAACAACTGAGATAAAAGCCATACAAGTGCTATAGATCTCGAAAAACTGTGCCTTTCAAATTTCAGGGATGCGACTATTACGCGAGGGCGATAATTATGCGAGTAAAAACGGTAATAGAAGTATATAAAAAGATCATCAGCTCTTTAATGCAGTTCAAGTTAATTTTATAAAAGAACACGCTTAAACCCAAAGAGCGAAAAAAAAACGATACACTGCGGAGCGATCTGTTTCCTTGGAAACCGGCCGGTTTTTCCGCGAAAGGTCTCTTTACGTAGTCCTTTTTCTGAGAATCCTCTCCTCGCTTACTATCTTTTCCAAGAATTTCCACACCTCGCTCATTGTTATATTCCGCTCCGCTCTTGTGATCGAAAAACGCTCCTAAAGGAGAAGCTCACTTTTGAAAACTGGCTCACTTTTCGCTCCGACTGATCGAATTTCGCTCGTTTGGTTTAAGCGTGAAGATATAATTAATACATAACTTTAGCCTCACCATGGCCGAGTGGATAAGACACTCAAAATGGTAGACTGCTGAAATGTGAAGATCTCGGGTTCGAGCCCCGTCATGTGGCTGTCGATCTAATGGTCTGGAGTTTTGGTCTGCTTTCTCCAGATGTAACGTGAATAAGCGTTAGAATCCCATAGAAAATCCTCCATCCTAAGCAGATATCCCTTGCGTAGCGTTGTCATAAACATCACGCTTGATACATAATTTTAGTTGAGTGTTTCCTCTGTAGTAACTGGAGAATTAATAGTTCTAAAAACATGTCTTCCGTTCTCCATAAATATTTCGTCATGTATCGAATACAGGAATACATATTGTTATTGTTATTGTGACCACGTATATCGGATTTGTGTGCTTGGCTCGTCAGAAGTGCTTTTAATTTAAAGAATATTGAAATTTGAAGAAAAACTGGAATATATAAAATGTGTGTAAAGAACATAAATTGTATCTTACAACTAATCACATAAAAGTTCCGGAAACTAAAAACAATTTACTAAAAATGGAACTAAGTTTACCTTGAGCGAGAGTTATTTTATTTTATAAATGTTTAAATCAGTATTCTGTCATTATTATTATTATTTGGTAATTCTCTAATCTAATGATTATCAATCTTTGGATTGCTACCTCAAATGGGGTTGCAAAAAATAACCCTGGGGTTACAAGGTGGATTTAAACGGAATCGAAACGTACCGAAATATTTTTCCTCTAAAAACAGGTTTTCGTTGAATAAAAGTGGCTTCAACAGAATGAACTATTTCCTTTCAAAACAAATTTAAGTTTAAGGTTCAGTGGTTTAGGTATGTTTTAATATGCGAAGTGTAGCTAGTTAAAAGTTTTAAATGTACTGAGTTATGTTATCCTAATTCCTATATGCTTTGGGCAAGCCGGTACCAGCAAAATAAAATGAGTTTTAGTTTCACGCGAACTTATTTACTAATTTTCTACGAACCAGTCGAAGCAGACTATTTTTTGATTTTACCAAAATGTAAAAGTAAAGAAGAAAAAAAAAGTTTAATAGATTTTTCTAGATTTTTTTTCAGTTATGAATGTTAACTTTAAAATGTAATTTTCGGCTAAAAAATATAATCTTAAAAGGAGGGGGGCCCAACTCGGAGACCGCCCCGGGCCTCACTTAACGTTAGTCCGCCACTGCCTAAAATTTAGTAAAATAATTACAAATATGAAAGCATGACCGATTTCTTTTTGTTATTTCAACCTATCTAATGCGCTGAAAAGTGGTATATACTTATAAAGTATATTCACAATGATTTTTAGACTGAAAATTCTGACTTGTTAATGTGAGTTAAATGTTGAGAACATCTTTTTAGAATGGTTTGAATTTACAATTATAAAACTTAATCATAGAAATATCTAAAAAAGAATTATAATTAACAATTGAATATACATACTTTTTTCAATTAGAATGTGTTGTATTCAGTTCTCCTTAGTCTGTATCAACGTATTTTCGGCAGAGGCTGCATTATTTCAACACGTGTTTATACAACAGGAATGTGCACAGGAATTTATAAAATGTTTACTCCATATTCCACATTTGTACAACCTCCGGCCGCGTTCCGTATGTGGCCCGACACGGCTTTTCATCCGGCCTTAGAACATATCAAAACCCATATAAACCAATTAAAATCCCATACAAATCCCAATTATACTGCCCGCGACTTCGCTAACATCCCAAAGTTTAGCCCGCAACTTATTAAAGGATCCCTTACATTCTATACTGTTTCAGATACCTTGAAGCCTAGTAAAGGTATTACCGGTACATATCCCAACTTTTGCACAATTTCACTTTACAATCAGCATGCTTTGTCATCTATAATCACTTAGTGTTCACTTAACACACTAAGTTATGATCACTCTTAGTCATCTGAATCTTTAAAACAAACAATGCTATTTTAAATTATAAAAATCAGTTATCCAAAAAAATGAAAAGAAAAAATATCAATAATAATATTAGTGATTGCAATCAACTGCTAATGTCATTAGCTCCTTACTATATTTTTTTCTGTAATAAGTAACTTCCATACAAAAAAAAAAAAAAAAAAAAACATTGAAATATTTTTATTGGAACATATATTCAAGCAATGTTTTTTCTGTTTGTTTCACATTTCACTGGTACAAGGTCAAAATTTAGAATGCATTCCATGCCTTCTTTCATAACTTTTCATCAGCATCTCCACATTTTCAACTTTTAGCTATAAAACCTGAAAGAAATACGAAAGCAATAATTAGAAATATAGATAAGTTTTTTTCGGGGAGGGGAGGGGATGATTGCTTTTACACAACCCTTTCCTATTATTTATTATTAATACAATTTACATTTATTCTTAGTTATGCAAATTTTCATGTTTCTTGCTCCTAGTCAAACGATCTTTGTTCTTTAATTTCGAAAGCAGTTTAACATGTTTTAAAGGACAGAAATGGGGAGGGGGGGCTCCTAGACTCAGAAAGAATAGGGAGGTAAACTGAAGGACTACAATGGGCACAAATAACCTTCGTTATGCTAATACATCTTCATAGACTACTTCATATCACTTCTGCATAAAACAAGAAGAAATTATTTTTCCACACATTGGGGTAGAGGGTCCTGCACATGTTTCAAACTATAATCTAAACTTCTTAATTCCACGCCCCACCATGGCTGAGTGGATAAGGCACTCAAAATGGTAGATGTTGAAAGTGTGAAAGTTCTGGGTTCGGGCCCCATCGCACGGCTGTCGATCTAATTGGCCAGGAGTTTTGGTCGTTTTTCTTATGGTTGGTAATGTAAATAAGCGTTAGAACACTCATCTTAGGCAGATACCCCTCGTGCAGGTTTTCTTTATTATACACAACACACCATCTTAATTCCACAGCTGGATTATTCGTATTGGGTAAATTCCGTATTCCATAGCCACATAAATTGCCAGATCTGGAAAGACATGTATTTACGGTTACCTTAAGAGAATTAGTACACGGAAGTTCTTCAGTTTCCCTTTTTTGACAGGCAAAATAGCGACGCAGTTTTCTGAAAAGCAAAACAAAAGCTAACATATTTTGAATTGAAATTAGTAAGAAGAACGTAGCAGCACCTGTGATACATACCTCTCATATGAGATCCTGGTTAAGCCAATAAATACTCTAGTCCACACACATTGGGGTAGCTATAGCTTTCTCAGGGAAGGGCTTCTGCTAATGGGAGGGGGAGTCCATTCTTCCTATAAAATTTGATTTTCAGTAAATTTTACAATAATTATCTAGCGAAAATGTTCAATAGCACTACAACTTTTTAAAACTTACACTTCTAAAAACTTTTTAAAAGTGTAAGTGGTGTGTGTTAAGACTAATTATAAAATTTGCAAAATTAATATAATCTTGTAAAATTTAATATAAAGTGTCCAAATGTTATACAGAATTAAAAATTTTTACCGTATGCTATTTTGAGCGATGTATTCAAAATGTGAGTAATTGTCTGTAATTAGCGTTTGCGCGTAAACTAAAGGGGTCCAAACCCCTATCCCAATCTTTTATCTTTTATATCCCATGTCCAAATATCAAGGATAATAAACTTTTCTGAAACACCACGGACTGTATAAATAACAAAATTTTTACTTTTTGCTCTTTAAATTTTAAGTTTAATTCATACTCAGTATTATACTACCCCTCAACAACATAATACAGTGTTCGAACTCGGGTATCAATTTAGATTAATAAGATTTTAAAAAACAGTTTCTGAATTGTTGAATTATTGTTTTATTTTCATCAATAATAGCGAAATTAATTACGACATTGATCGAACTGATAAAAATAAAACTTTACTGAACACTATTGTTAATGGGGAAAATAAGCATTAAGTATGATTTCCAACATCAAATATTGTGTGAGTGATCTTATATAATAAAATTTGAGAGTAAACAAAGTTTGTAGCTGGCTGGACACAATGGAACGTCTATGACAGCTTATTCTTAATTATAAAATTGGAAATATCCTGTAACCTTTTTACGAGGTATCAGAAAATTAAATTAATAGCAATAAATGGCTTTCTTAAGGTTACTCGGGAAATGCTGCCAAGTTTGACGATCATCGCAAAAAAGGCTACGTTGTGTTAGAAAGTTTTATAACCGATGCGTTTAGCATGATTTATATTTGTTGTTTAAATATAAAAGGAACACAGATCGTTGAGGATATTAAGAAATGTTTATAAAATGTATTCGACGATATATAAATTTACCACATATAATGAATTTAAAAATCCCTACCACATAATAAAATACCATTATGTTATTGCAACAAAGCAGTAACCAGATCAAGATGCGTGCAATATGAAAGCGAAAACAATTAAATAAAACAGTATTGCTAATTATTTCAAAGGTTTTCATAACAACGATTCAAAATGACAGATGTTAAAACTGCAGAGGATTTCATTCCTTCCTTTCCAAAACAATTCCGAGTAACAGGCATTATTCTTGTATTTAAAAAAAAACAGTGCACTGCAATCAGCATAAGAACTCTGGAACACATTCTCATATTTCCAGATGTTAAAAGCAGCAGACGATCACTACATTTCTTTATGCGCTTTGCATTATTTTGATAAGCGCCTCTAAAAGTGATTTATCTTGCTCCGTTTATTAAATTCGTGTAAGCAACGTAGCAATAATAACATTCTTGAATGAATAATTAAACGTGAAAGAGGCATCGTTGGTAATGCCTCCCAAAAAGAGAAAACGTTTGGCCGCAGATAGTATAGAACAAGTTGCATAGCGTTTGTAAACACTGTATGATTATCGGCCACCAGATAATACAGAACAAACTGCTCTGACTTTGAGAGCAATGGTCGAACATTCCCCCCAAAAATCCTAAGGCTGATGCAGGAAATAGCGATTGAGAGCCTTGTTTATTTTAAAAACTTGTCTTGCCTTTTTTAGATACAGGCTAAATACGTGACACAACGGCGAGTTGAAAAATATACTTCGCCTTGCTCAACACGGCATTCTGACAAGGATTATGCATAAGAATATACGGGCAACTATTTTAAAGACAGCCTTCATGAATAAAGATTATCCATTGCGCGTATCTTTCTTCAAGTAAACACATATCGTTAGCAGAAATACAATCATTACAAAAATATTATCATTTACTTACTTTTCTAATTCACATTTGAGGCAGTAGAACAGCACACCGTTTTGTAATGGCGGACGTAAACAAGCAACTGAGCTGGATAGTGACTTGACCTTGCAGTAGGTAATATGGAGTTCGCATGCTACTCTTAAATATCCCAAAATGCAACCATTATGCAACGTTTTCGAAACGTCCTAAACATGGAAAAACGCACTAATATGAAACGGTTGCAAATTGGTTTTAAAAACGAAATTTTCGCAACAAAAAGAGCAGGGTAAAATGAATCCCCAAACGCAAAGTTTCTGCCACGTCACAGGTTTGGCATATTTGCAACGTAACTAATATACAACCTTTGAAACGAAAAAGCAACGTTTGTGCTACGTCAGAAATAGGAATTTCTGCAACTTAACGAATATGCAACCATTGCAACCAAACTGCAACGTTCAAAAACCGTTATGTGCTACCTGGGACGATTCTGAATAGAGTGAAACTGTCTGCAATAGGGCATGGAACAAAATCGGTGTTCTTAGAAGAGTTGGGAATATCGAAAGAATTACCTTGTACCAAATTACCGACCCGAGAAGACATACTCGTACTTCTATATTACTATTTTGTACTTAAGGAGAAAAATTTCTGAATAAAGGGCAGAATCCAGCGGAAGGAAAAATAACTTTAGTTGTGGCGATCAAAGTACAGGAAATATGGATGAAGGCCAGTATCCCTACTGTGTCAATCTAAGGAAATCAAGAGATATTTAGAAAAGGTCATGAGCAAGTTCAGCAGCTAAATAATTCGTACGTTAGAGACAGACATTAGGAATTGTTTATGAAGAATGTAGGAAAAACTCTCCCTTACCGAGATAATTATCGATCAAATATCACACTTGCAAATGTCCTGACTTTTCCCTGAGCAGGTGTGGCTCAGAGCCTCACATACCTCATACAGAACGGGAGTCGTTAGCAGACCAGAGGGGAGCAAGAGGTGAATGTTCCAATATCCAGTCTCCAACTTTAGTATTGATTTGGAAAGTGAAAATAACGAAAGAGGTACGAAAGACTGGAGAAAACGCTGAATGCCTATCTACCGCCACTTTGGGAGATTCGTTCACAAATGACCAAGTTAGAATAAAAATCTCAGTGCTTTCACAAGTCTACGACACAATGTTATTACGAACTGGGCAGCAGCAACTTTGGTATCAACTTTATTTCACAATCTAGAAAGCGGAAGGAATGCAGATGGAGAGAAATCTTCTCAACTGATTTTCGACCCATATAAAGTTAGAGAAAGGCTAAGATGACTCGCAGTGAAAGAAACGGAAGAAGGCTTTAAAATTTTCTTGAGTTGTGTTTTGATAGGAGGAAGAACAAAACCAGATACATAGAAAAATTTGTTGACGGAAAATTGCGCCCAAGTGTTTGTCACAAAGAACATATCTCACTGATAAGGGAGCCTGGTTCAACATACTCTGGCCATGTCACGATCTGATTTTAAGAATGTCACTGGAAATTTGTGAGAGTTTGACACGAAATCCATTGATCTTGAGACCCTCACATGCATTGACAATGGTGGCGAATCATCGAATTCTGGAAAGAAAAAAGGAAAGAACAAAGAACCAAGATTTCAACATCTGAAATCTAGAAACGCAATTCTCTAATCTAACTAAATCTCTGTAATGTTATATTAGCCAACTTTTCACCATAGCAAACAGCCAATCCGAAATTTGCTGTCTATCCATCTATCAGATGATGGTTTCTTACGATCTAGATCATAACACTTGACATAAAATTCCACAGTTTGATTTGAAGTCGGGCATTACATTATTCATTAAAACGCATGCTCCAATATAATTGAATGCTGGGGCTGGCACGGGCAGGACTCGGATCGCAGGCAAATCAACGAGGTGAATCCGGGGTGATGTAGTTGTGATTGTGGTTGTACTAGAGAAGAGCTGCGAACGTTACTGACTATTTATCAAAGGGACTAACTCATTAAAAATGTAATTTTTGCTTTCTGCATATTTTTCAGATATTTATAGATTTTAAGCTCGATGTGCAACTCCTAGAAATTTTCACAGCCCCTTCGGATTTTGCATACGTCTTATTCATACTAATATACAACTTCTAAAACCTCGGGAGCCTAATAATTCGGAAAAGAATTTTTTGGTCAATTTTTTTAAAAAGTCATATTTTTCAAAAATTTCAAAGTTTCAAGCTCGATGCGCAACCCCAAAACGTTGTCGTAGAACATTAAAATTTTACACATGTCTTATTTATATCACTTTACAACTTTTTAGACCTCAGGAGATAAAGATTTCGAAAAAAAAAATTTTTCGATCCACCCTAGTGAGCATGCTTGTTTACATCCGCAGAGGTAGGCGGATCGGAACAGAATATGACATGTTTCGGAAGAGCACGGGATTATTGAACTTGCCGGACTGACCAACTGCCGGATTATCAAGAGTGTACACTAATAGCATTCTTTTTAACAGGTGATTGTATCTGAAGATATTTTCCTACGACCGTCTGCTTGTATCGTGTAGACCGTTTCAAAAAAGTATTTGAGTAAAAATGAAACTTTCTTCGTTGGTTCCCGGGCTTGGGCTTCAGCTACAGAGAGGTCCCAAAATCAAAGTACCTTTATAAATTGCATTATTATATCTCTTAAAGTGTAAAACTTTCACGATTTCTTTTTATTGAATATGATGACTCCAAGCCTTTAGCCAGACGATTCGGGGAGCAGTGCCCCCAGGATGGTTATGCATTTGCAAGTGTTTTCTTCTAATCTTACCCCCCCCCCCTCAGAGAGAACCTTTAAGTGTTACCAGGGGTGGCGCCAGCGGGGGTATCGGGGGGGACATGCACCCCCCGTCGGGGATCACTGGCCCCCCTGTCGGGGAGTGGCGTCGGGGATTTTTTAGAGAATTTGTTGGTTTAGAAAAACGAAGGAAGTTTTGCAACCAGATAAAAAAATCCATTCAAAGTGTCTGACACAAGCGTAGAGGTTTCGTTCACTTCCATTCTCATTCTGCTTGGAATTATACGATATTCAGATACTGAATATTGATTATCTGCAGCTCGGAGTATGTTTCTCGGGATTCGAAGGAACCAGCGAACAAGATCCACATTTCTAGGGTAAGCAGGGTTGCCCGATCTGCTGACAATTGCCTTCGTAACGACCTTTTTAGCTACGACTTTGGTGAAAATCACTGGGCTTTCTTGTTAACCAAGAACAGATAATTAATGACCATCTCATCATAATAATTTTTAATATACGAAACCAAAGTAGGAAATTTATCTCTTATTCGAATACTTTTTTGAGAGGCTGTGCAAGTACTGAAACGTAAAATTTGGGGGTTATCGTTTGCCCCCCCCCCTGTCGGGGAAGATGGCCCTCCCGTCGGGGAAAGTCTGGCGCCATCACTGAATGTTACAAAAGCATATTTTTGACTTATTTATTTTATTGTTTTTTTTTCTTTTGTTTTTTTTTTTACAGTAGACTCAGCTGTAACGCCGTAGATACGCTCTGTGTCATATGAATCCATGTTGTACGAGTCACAAACACATGATCAGCATTAACAGTGTTAACAGATAGCACAGTCCCTCACTGGCCTAATTGCTAAACTCCGTTCCCATAAGAACACAGAAAGTGAAGCAGCACCGGCTTGGCCAGTGCTTGGGAGGGCGAAAACGTCTCTCGACTGGGCTGCTGTGGAGCCATGTACCCTAATGGGCGCTGATCACACGTAAAATCTGCTCGTGACTCCAATATCCTGCACGTTCAAACGATACCTCTGGGGGTGCCGAGTACAGGGGATAGGTCTCTCAACCAGAATAGGTTCAAAATTAATAGACCCCAGATAAAAGTCGAACTTCCTCCCACTGACACTCATTCGAATGCAAACCGTTCCCTTTCTCCCACCGCCCTCCTATATGGAGGATCTCGAATCGCTTCGCAGTTGCCAGAGGGCATACGAAGCAACAATATAAGGTAATACAGACGCATTTGTCTCATTCTTTCATCATGTTGTATAAGTCTTTTGTAACGTGTTATAAGAAAGCTATCACAATTTTTCCGCCGTGTTACAGAGGAAGATTCGACTGTAAATTAAACTGGAATGGAAATAATACCTTTGTAGCTGATAGTAGTACGATAAACATAGTATACAAAGGTTGCAAGGAGTTTTCTCCGGAATCGTGGGCTTAGAGCGAAAACAAATTGTACAAGGCTCGTAAAAAAATGTTATTTAAATTAATTTTTTTATTAAATATTTTAGTGGAAAAGTTTTCATTAGGGATTAGTTTGTCAGGATGTAATTTTCTTCTTTCAATTTAAAGGCATGTTTCTGTGTCGAGAATGTAGTACTCTTCTCATCACATGTCAGTAATTTTAAGAAGACACTAATGCTGTTAAAGCATTTTCGAAGAAAAAAAAAACCCATCAAATTCGTTTCTATTGTTGCAACACGAAACGGCAGATATTATTCTTCTTTCCTCAATGTTGCTTCTCAGCTTGGCTCATACCGAGGGGGGGGGGGTTCAACTGTCAATGCTGGCAATTTTATATAACTGACATGAACATTTATGTAATCAAACTGAAATCCTATCTAAGCAGCGCATACACATCTGCAGTGTATGTTCATTCAAAAATTCAAAACACTACAACACAAATTTAAAGGATTAGTCAGAGTCATTAACCATCTAATTTTTTTTTTTTTTTTTTTTTTGCTACAGCCATCAATACAACTTCAAGCGAAAAAAATCAAGGTATAGATTTAAAATCCTTTACCTCTTATTTTATAATTTTCACTTAAGATGAAAAATAAAATTTATATATTTTAACATTATTTTGCGCTTGAGAATGTCTTTTTCTTCTCTATTATGCTCGTTCACTGACTGCATTTCTTGGTTATCCACTGTTTCCTGCACCGCTTTGGCTGCCAGGAGACCCTCCATTTCCAGTGCCACCTTGTGTTCCAGGAGCAGGCCCATTGTTAGCGTTTTTGGTTTGAGTATTCCTTCTCAGTCTCTGTGATCCGCCTTGACTTCCTGCATTACCTTGACATCCTTGTGATCTACTGCTTCCAGCACCGCTTTGGCTACCAGGATTCCCTTCATTTCCAGTGCCACCTTGAGTTACAGTAGCCTGGCTATTGTCAGCTTTCTGGGTTTGGGAATTCCTTCTCAGTGTTTGTTATCCGGCCTTGCTGCCTGCACTACCTGGAGCTCCATGGGATCCTCTGTTACCTGCACCACTTTGGCTGCCAGGAGACCCACCATTTCCAGCACCGGCTTTACTACAGAAGCTGGACCATTGTTAGTGTTCTGGGTTTGAGTATTCCTTCTCAGCCTCTTTGATCCGCCTTGACTTCCTGCACTACCTGGACCTCCTTTTGATCCACTACTTCCAGGACCACTTTGTCTACCAGGATTCCCTCCATTACCAGTGCCACCTTGAGTTCCAGGAGCCGGCCCATTGTTAGCGTGTTGGGTTTGAGTATTCCTTCTCAGTCTCTGTGATCCGCCTTGACTTCTGCATTACCTTGACCTCCTTGTGATCCACTGCTTCCAGCACCGCTTTGGCTACCAGGATTCCCTCCATTTCCAGTGCCACCTTGAGCTACAGGAGCCTGGCTATTGTCACCTTTCTGGGTTTGAGAATTCCTCCCCAGTCTGTGTAATCTGCATTGGCTGCCTGCACTACCTGGAGCTCCTTGAGATCCATTGCCGCCACCACCGCTTTGGCTGCTAGGAGACCCATGATTTCCAGAACCGGCTTGAGTTCCAGGAGCCTGGCCATTGTCAGCTATCTGGGTTTGAGAATTCCTTCTCAGTCTCTGTGATCCGCCTTGGCTGCCTGCACTACCTTGACCTCCTTGAGAGCCACTGCCGCCAGCACCACTTTGGCTGCAAGAAGACCCACCATTTAGTGAACCGGATTTAGTTCCAGAAGCTTGACCATTCTTAGTGTTCTGTTTTTGACAATTCCTTCTCAGTCACTGTGATCCGCCTTGACTTCCTGCACTACCTGGACCTCCTTGTGATCTACTGCTTCCAGGACCGCTTTGTCTACCAGGATTCCCTCCATTACCAGTGCCAATTTGAGTTCCAGGAGCCTGGCCATTGTCAGCTTTCTGGGTTTGAGAATTCCTCCTCAGTCTGTGTGATCCGCCTTGGCTGCCTGCACTACCTGGAGCTCCTGGAGATCCATTGTTTCCTGCACCGCTTTGGCTGCCAGGAGACCCTCCATTTCCAGTGCCACTTTGAGTTCCAGAAGCTGGACCACTGTTAGTGTCCTGGGTTTGAGTATTCCTTCTCAGTCTCTGTGATCCGCCTTGACTTCCTGTATTACCCTGACCTCCTTGTGATCCACTGCTTCCAGCACCGCTTTGGCTACCAGGATACCCTACATTTCCAGTGCCATCTTCAGTTCCAGGAGCCTGGCTATTGTCAGCTTTCTGGTTTTAAGAATTCCTTTTTATTCTTTGTGACCCGCCTTGGCTGCCTGCACTACCTGGAGCTCCATGGGATCCACTGTTTCCTGCACCACTTTGGCTGCCAGGAGACCCACCATTTCCTGCACCGGCTTTAGTTCCAGAAGCTGGACCATTGTTAATGTTCTGGGTTTGAGTATTCCTTCTCAATCTCTGTGATCCGCAATGACTTCCTGCACTACCTTGACCTCCTTGAGATCCACTGCCGTCAGCACCGCTTTCTCTGCCAGGAGACACACCATTTCCTGCACAACTTTGGATGCTAGGAGACCCACTATTCCCTGCACCGGCTTTAGTGACAGAAGCTGGACCATTGTTAGTGTTCTGGGTTTGAGTATTCCTTCTCTGTGATCCGCCTTGACTTCCTGCACTACCTGGACCTCTCTGAGATCCACTGCCGCCAACACCGCTTTGGCTGCTAGGAGACCCACCATTTCCAGAACCGGCTTGAGTTCCAGGACCTGGCCATTCTCAGCTTTCTGGGTTTGAGAATTCCTTCTCAGTCTGTGTGACCCGCCTTGGCTGCCTGCACTGCCTTGACATCCTTGAGATCCACTGCCGCCAGCACCACTTTGGCTGCCAGGAGACCCACCATTTTCTGCACCGGATTTAGTTCCAGAAGTTGGACCATTGTTAGTGTTCTGGGTTTGACCATTCCTTCTGAGTCTCTGTGATTCGCCTTGACTTCCTGCACTACCTGGACATCCTTGTGATCTACTGCTTCCAGGACAGCTTTGCCTACCAGGATTCCCTCCATTACCAGTGCCACCTTGAGTTCCAGGAGCCTGGCCATTGTCAGCTTTCTGGGTTTGAGAATTCCTCCTCAGTCAGTGTGATCCGCCTTGGCTGCCTGCACTACCTGGAGCTCCAGGGGATCCATTGTTTCCTGCACCGCTTTGGCTGCCAGGAGACCCTCCATTTCCAGTGCCACCTTGAGTTCCAGAAGCTGGACCATTGTCAGTGTCCTGGGTTTGAGAATTCCTTCTCAGTCTCTGTGAACCGCCTTGACTTCCTGCACTACCTGGACCTCCTTGAGATCCATTGCCGCCAGCACCGCTTTGGCTGCTAGGAGACCCACGATTTCCAGAACCGGCTTGAGTTCCAGGAGCCTGGCCATTGTCAGCAATCTGGTTTTGAGAATCCTTCTCAGTCTCTGTGATCCGCGTTGGCTTCCTGCACTACCTTGACCTCCTTGAGATCCACTGCCGCCAGCACCACTTTGGCTGCCAGAAGACCCACCTTTTCCTGAACCGGATTTAGTTCCAGAAGCTTGACCATTCTTAGTGTTCTGGGTTTGACCATTCCTTCTCTGTGATCTGCCTTGACTTCCTGCCTTACCTGGACCTCCTTGTGATCTACTGCTTCCATGACCGCTTTGACTACCAGCATTCCCTCCATTACCAGTGCCACCTTGAGTTCCAGGAGCCTGGCTATTGTCAGCTTTCTGGTTTAGAGAATTCCTTCTTAGTCTTTGTGACCCGCCCTGGCTGCCTGCACTACCTGGAGCTCCATGGGATCCACTGTTTCCTGCACCACTTTGGCAGCCAGGAGACCCACCATTTCCTGCACCGGCTTTAGTTCCTGAAGCTGGACCATTGTTAGTGTTCTGGGTTTGACCATTCCTTCTGAGTCTCTGTGATCCGCCTTGGCTGCCTGCATTGCCTTGACATCCTTGAGATCCACTGCCGCCAGCACCACTTTGGCTGCCAGGAGACCCACCATTTTCTGCACCGGATTTAGTTCCAGAAGTTGGACCATTGTTAGTATTCTGGGTTCGACCATTCCTTCTGAGTCTCTGTGATCCGCCTTGACTTCCTGCACTACCTGGACATCCTTGTGATCTACTGCTTCCAGGACCGCTTTGGCTACCAGGATTCCCTCCATTACCAGTGCCACCTTGAGTTCCAGGAGCCTGGCCATTGTCAGCTTTCTGGGTTTGGGAATTCTTTCTCAGTGTTTGTTATCCGGCCTTGCTGCCTGCACTACCTGGAGCTCAATGGGATCCACTGTTACCTGCACCACTTTGGCTGCCAGGAGACCCACCATTTCCAGCACCGGCTTTACTTCCAGAAGTTGGACCATTGTTAGTGTTCTGGGTTTGAGTATTCCTTCTCAGTCTCTGTGATCCGCCTTGACTTCTGCATTACCTTGACATCCTTGTGATCCACTGCTTCCAGCTACGCTTTGGCTACCAGGATTCCCTCCATTTCCAGTGCCACCTTGAGCTACAGGAGCCTGGCTATTTTCAGCTTTCTGGGTTTGAAAATTCCTCCCCAGTCTGTGTAATCTACCTTGGCTGCCTGCACTACCTGGAGCTCCTTGAGATCCACTGCCGCCAGCACCACTTTGGCTGCCAGGAGACCCACCATTTTCTGCACCGGATTTAGTTCCAGAAGTTGGACCATTGTTAGTGTTCTGGGTTTGACCATTCCTTCTGAGTCTCTGTGATCCGCCTTGACTTCCTGCACTACCTGGACATCCTTGTGATCTACTGCTTCCAGGACAGCTTTGGCTACCAGGATTCCCTCCATTTTCAGTGCCAATTTGAGTTCCAGGAGCCTGGCCATTGTCAGCTTTCTGGGTTTGAGAATTCCTCCTCAGTCTGTGTGATCCGCCTTGGCTGCCTGCACTACCTGGAGTTCCTAGGATCCATTGTTTCCTGCACCGCTTTGGCTGCCAGGAGACCCTTGAGTTCCAGAAGCTGGACCATTGTCAGTGTCCTGGGTTTGAGCATTCCTTCTCAGTCTCTGTGATCCGCCTTGCCTTCTTGCACTACCTGGACCTCCCTGATATCCATTGCCGCACCGGCAAGCTCCTGGCAGCCAAAGTGGTGCAGGAAATGGTGGGTCTCCTTGCATCCAAAGTGGTGCACGAAATGGTGGGTCTCCTGGCAGCCAAAGCGGTGCAGGAAACAGTGGATCCCATGGAGCTCCAGGTAGTGCAGGCAGCCAAGGCGGGTCACAAAGACTAAGAAGGAATTCTCAAAACCAGAAAGCTGACAATAGCCGGGCTCCTGGATCTCAAGGTGGAACTGGAAATGGAGGGAAGCCTGGTAGCCAAAGCGGTGCTGGAAGAGTGGATCACAAGGAGGTCAAAGTAATACAGGAAGTCAAGGCGGATCACAGAGACTGAGAAGGAATACTCAAACCCAGGACACTAACAATGGTCCAGCTTCTGGAACTCAAGGTGGCACTGGAAATGGAGGGTCTCCTGGAAGCCAAAGCGGTGCAGGAAACAATGGATCCCCAGGAGCTCCAGGTAGTGCAGGCAGCCAAGGCGGATCACACAGACTGAGGAGGAATTCTCAAACCCAGAAAGCTGACAATGGCCAGGCTCCTGGAACTCAAATTGGCACTGGTAATGGAGGGTATCCTGGTAGACAAAGCGGTCCTGGAATCAGTAGATCACAACGAGGTCCAGGTAGTGCAGGAAGTCAAGGCGGATCACAGAGACTGAGAAGGAATTGTCAAACCCAGAACACTAAGAATGGTCAAGCTTCTGGAACTAAATCCGGTTCAGGAAATGGTGGGTCTTCTGGCAGCCAAAGTGGTGCTGGCGGCAGTGGATCTCAAGGAGGTCAAGGTAGTGCAGGCAGCGAAGGCGGATCACACAGACTGAGGAGGAATTCTCAAACCCAGATAGCTGACAATGGCCAGGCTCCTGGAACTCAAGCCGGTTCTGGAAATCGTGGGTCTCCTAGCAGCACTACCTGGAGCTCCTGGGGATCCATTGTTTCCTGCACTGCTTTGGCTGCCAGGAGACCCTCCATTTCCAATACCACCTTGAGTTCCAGAAACTGGACCATTGTTAGTGTCCTGGGTTTGAGTATTCCTTCTCAGTTTCTGTGATCCGCCTTGACTTCCTGCACTACCTTGACCTCCTTGAGATCCACTGCCGCCAGCACCACTTTGGCTGCCAGAAGACCCACCATTTCCTGAACCGGATTTAGTTCCAGAAGCTTGACCATTCTTAGTGTTCTGGGTTTGACCATTCCTTCTCAGTCTCTGTGATCTACCTTGACTTCCTGCACTACCTGGACCTCCTTGTGATTTACTGCTTCCATGACCGCTTTGTCTACCAGCATTCCCTCCATTACCAGTGCCACCTTGAGTTCCAGGAGCCTGGCTATTGTCAGCTTTCTGGTTTAGAGAATTCCTTCTTAGTCTTTGTGACCCGCCCTGGCTGCCTGCACTACCTGGAGCTGCATGGGATCCACTGTTTCCTGCACCACTTTGGCATCCAGGAGACCCACCATTTCCTGCACCGGCTTTAGTTCCTGAAGCTGGACCATTGTTAGTGTTCTGGGTTTGACCATTCCTTCTGAGTCTCTGTGATCCGCCTTGGCTGCCTGCACTGCCTTGACATCCTTGAGATCCACTGCCGCCAGCACCACTTTGGCTGCCAGGAGACCCACCATTTTCTGCACCGGATTTAGTTCCAGAAGTTGGACCATTGTTAGTGTTCTGGGTTTGAGTATTCCTTCGCAGCCTCTTTGATCCGCCTTGACTTCCTGCACTACCTGGACCTCCTTTTGATCCACTACTTCCAGGACATCTTTGTCTGCCAGGATTCCTTCCATTACCAGTGCCACCTTGAGTTCCAGGAGCCGGCCCATTTTTAGCGTGTTGGGTTTGAGTATTCCTTCTCAGTCTCTGTGATCCGCCTTGACTTCTGCATTACCTTGACATCCTTGTGATCCACTGCTTCCAGCTACGCTTTGGCTACCAGGATTCCCTCCATTTCCAGTGCCACCTTGAGCTACAGGAGCCTGGCTATTGTCAGCTTTCTGGGTTTGAGAATTCCTCCCCAGTCTGTGTAATCTGCCTTGGCTGCCTGCACTACCTGGAGCTCCTTGAGATCCACTGCCGCCAGCACCACTTTGGCTGCCAGGAGACCCACCATTTCCTGCACCACTTTGGATGAAGGAGACCCACCATTTCCTGCACCGGCTTTAGTGACAGAAGCTGGACCATTGTTAGTGTTCTGGGTTGTAGTATTCCTTCTCTGTGATCCGCCTTGACTTCCTGCACTACCTAGACCTCCCTGAGATCCACTGCCGCCAGCACCGCTTTGGGGTCTAGGAGACCCACCATTTTCAGAACCGGCTTGAGTTCCAGGAGCCTGGCCATTCTCAGCTTTCTGGGTTTGAGAATTCCTTCTCAGTCTGTGTGATCCGCCTTGGCTGCCTGCACTACCTTGACATCCTTGAGATCCACTGCCGCCAGCACCACCTTTGCTTCCAGGAGACCCACCATTTCCTGCACCGGATTTAGTTCCAGAAGTTCGACCATTGTTAGTGTTCTGGGTTTGACCATTTCTTCTGAGTCTCTGTGATCCGCCTTGACTTCCTGCACTACCTGGACCTCCTTGTGATCTACTGCTTCCAGGACCGCTTTGGCTACCAGGATTCCCTCCATTACCAGTGCCACCTTGAGTTCCAGGAGCCTGGCCATTGTCAGCTTTCTGGGTTTGAGAATTCCTCCTCAGTCTGTGTGATCCGCCTTGGCTTCCTACACTACCTGGAGCTCCTGGGGATCCATTGTTTCCTGCACTGCTTTGGCTGCCAGGAGACCCTCCATTTCCAATACCACCTTGAGTTCCAGAAACTGGACCATTGTTAGTGTCCTGGGTTTGAGTATTCCTTCTAAGTTTCTGTGATCCGCCTTGACTTCCTGCACTACCTTGACCTCCTTGAGATCCACTGCCGCCAGCACCACTTTGGCTGCCAGAAGACCCACCATTTCCTGAACCGGTTTTAGTTCCAGAAGCTTGACCATTCTTAGTGTTCTGGGTTTGACCATTCCTTCTCAGTCTCTGTGATCCGCCTTGACTTCCTGCACTACCTGGACCTCCTTGTGATCTACTGCTTCCATGACCGCTTTGTCTACCAGGATTCCCTCCATTACCAGTGCCACCTTGAGTTCCAGGAGCCTGGCTATTGTCAGCTTTCTGGTATTGAGAATTCCTTCTTAGTCTTTGTAACCCGCCTTGGCAGCCTGCACTTGTGTCCCGCCGTCACCACCGCTTTGGCTGCCAGGAGACCCACCATTTCCTGCACCACTTTGGATGGAAGGAGACCCACCATTTCCTGCACCGGCTTTAGTGACAGAAGCTGGACCATTGTTAGTGTTCTGGGTTGTAGTATTCCTTCTCTGTGATCCGCCTTGACTTCCTGCACTACCTGGACCTCCCTGAGATCCACTGCCGCCAGCACCGCTTTGGCTGCTAGGAGACCCACCATTTCCAGAACCGGCTTGAGTTCCAGGAGCCTGGCCCTTCTCAGCTTTCTGGGTTTGAGAATTCCTTCTCAGTCTGTGTGATCCGCCTTGGCTGCCTGCACTACCTTGACATCCTTGAGATCCACTGCCGCCAGCACCACCTTTGCTTCCAGGAGACCCACCATTTCCTGCACCGGATTTAGTTCCAGAAGTTCGACCATTGTTAGTGTTCTGGGTTTGACCATTTCTTCTGAGTCTCTGTGATCCGCCTTGACTTCCTGCACTACCTGGACCTCCTTGTGATCTACTGCTTCCTGGACCGCTTTGGCTACCAGGATTCCTTCCATTACCAGTGCCACCTTGAGTTCCAGGAGCCTGGCCATTGTCAGCTTTCTGGGTTTGAGAATTCCTCCTCAGTCTGTGTGATCCGCCTTGGCTGCCTACACCACCTGGAGCTCCTGGGGATACATTGTTTCCTGCACTGCTTTGGCTGCCAGGAGACCCTCCATTTCCAATACGACCTTGAGTTCCAGAAACTGGACCATTGTTAGTGTCCTGGGTTTGAGTATTCCTTCTCAGTTTCTGTGATTCGCCTTGACTTCCTGCACTACCTTGACCTCCTTGAGATCCACTGCCGCCAGCACCACTTTGGCTGCCAGGAGGCCCACCATTTCCTGCACCGGATTTAGTTCCAGAAGCTGGAACATTGTTAGTGGTCTGGGTATGAGTATTCCTTCTCTGTGATCCGCCTTGACTTCCTGCACTACCTGGACTTCCTTGAGATCCACTGCCACCAGCACCGCTTTGGCTGCTAGGAGACCCACTATTTCCAGAACCGGCTTGAGTTCCAGGAGCCTGGCCATTGTCAGCTTTCTGGGTTTGATAATTCCTTCTCAATCTGTGTGATCCGCCTTGACTACCTGCAGCTCCATGGGATCGACTGTTTCCTGTACCGCTTTGGCTTTTGGCTGCCAGAAGACCCACCATTTCCTGCGCCTGCTTGAGTTCCAGAAGCTGGTCTATTGTTAGTTTTCTGGGTTTGAGTATTCCTCCTCAATCTCTGTAATCCGCCTTGACTTCCTGCACTACCTTCGCCTCCTTGAGATCCACTGCCGCCTGCACCGCTTTGGCTGCCAGGAGACCCACCATTTCCAGTGTCGGCTCTATTTCCAGAAGCTGGCCCATTTTTAGCGTTCTGGGTTTGAGTATTCCTTCTTTGTCTCTGTGATCCGCCTTGACTGCTTGCACTACCTGGAGTTCCTTGGGATCCACTGTTTCCTGCACCTCTTTGGCTTCCAAGAGACCCTCCATTTCCAGCGCCGCCTTGAGTTCCAGGAGCCGGTCGATTTTCAGGATTTTCAGCTTCCCTTTTCGAAATTAATCCAGATGTCAATGAGCCTTGTGTACGAGAGCTTTTTTCTTGTCCTGCAATTATTTGTTCCAAGGTTGGCATTAGTCCACGCATATTCCATATACGCATGAGATCCGTTGCTTGCAACGCTCAAGAGGAAAATACATATCTGAAATGAAATAAGAAAAGGAATAAATTTTTTAGTGTCTCCAAAAAAAAGGATAATGTGATAAACATTATTACACTTAGACACTATTCTTATAATTTTGTTATGTTTTTGTCCGTGGTTTATGTGTCGTAAATAGGCTCCGGATGTTAATGTGTTACAGTCCAGGTCTGTAACTTTCAGCCTAATTTGAACACGCTTATAAGATTTGTTTTATTTTTCTACAGGAAGACGCAATAGAATCTGATGCATTAGTATATTCGCAATCAACGTTTAGAAGTTTTGAAGACTTCTATCTCTTAAAAAAAAAAAAGTAGTCTAATCTTTATCAAATATTTTTTTTAGACGAAAATTGAATGCATGTACAAAAAGAAATAGCCGAATAGATTTAGATTTAAAAGTTACATTTTCAGTAATTTCTGTCAATTAACTGAAAAATGTTCCTTTTACTGCTAATAATCACTGACCCTTGAAGCTCACAGTAAATGCATAGCTTACACAAATGAAAGATGGCACTTTCATTTGCCTCTATAAAAGAGGAAGGAACTTTAAGTATAATTTTGAACACACAGCTCTATTTTCTACTACTTGAATCGGTTAGTTTGAAAGGCCCCCACAGCAGGTATTTCAAATTTGTACCCGTCGTTACTACTCGGCTTGTGTAGTATTGCCGCGTTGTAACCCAGCATGTGGTGCTCTGGCTGCACGTGCACACCGCTACCTGTAAAGAAAGCTTGCAAATACTCTTACCTGGAAACTACGATGCACACAGAATGTAAGTTACTGCCGTTACTCTTTTGTAATGATAGACACGAATATGTTAGCAATACTGTGAATACAAATTATATCTTATTAGAAAGAGTTTTATAATCAGTGCCTGTGAAATGGAAACAGTGTATTAGATATTTCCCCCTGATATTTTTCAAAATTAATTGCTTTCTATAATTTTCAGAAGTTTAAATTTTATGTCTTATATTTTGATGGTCAGAGAGGTGACTACAGGCGTTATTAAATATTTGAAGGAATCTGAATGAGTGATCTACACGAAGTTTGGTTTTCCTCGGTCAGATTACTTGGAGTGTCCTTGCGATCTGGGATGTATTTTTCACGAATCTGGTTTAGGGCGTGCATAATCCACGGAAGTCTTTTAATTGGTAAATATCTTGAAGTTGCGACCAGCTGTACACCACGTGTCTTTTCGGGAGGATCCATGCTAACGTCTTTGAACGAGGCGACAATCGACGAGAACTGCGATCTAGATAATTCAGATTTTTAAAAAAAAACTTAGCCTGCCTACTCTCTCTAACTTCTAAAAACTTTCACGGTGTTTGGCACATACAGTTAAAAGTCCCCCTCCCCCCCCCTTTTTTTTTCAACTAGTGCAACGTACGTATTATAGGTGTCAGCAAAAACAGTTTTAAAGGAAACAAGTTCTATTTCATTCAGTACACTGCTTCACTAAAAAGAAACACCCGGAACAGAATCTAATTGTTCCGGCCACAAGGCGTGCCGGAGTCCCCTAATTAATCGAAACTAACCTCCTCTAACGGAGAAAAATCAAGAAGTGTCCTAAAAACTTTTTACAGAACGGCCAGCTTTTTACAGCTTGGCGAGTAAAAGATGAGGCACTCATAAGCCACTGTCCACGGGACTAAAACTGACCGGTAGGCGTTATAAATATAAATATTTTGAAACTAACGGATCACATGCATATCGCCAAGACAAAAGTGTCATAACGAAAACCTATAACCCCGTAAGAAAGCGACAACGGACAACCGGGAGACACCAAGAACTTACACAGCAAACGCTAAAGGGAAATTAATGTAGAAGGGGAACCCCCGAAATCCCAGACGCACCGTCGCGCAAAAGGAAGAAAATTTTATCAAGCTGAAAAACAAAGTGGATAGAAAGATTAAAACTGAACACGGAATTTTGATTTAGAAAGGCGAAATAAATGAACTTTTAATGAACTTAAATGAATTATTTTAGACTAAAAAATATGTGATCTTCATCAAAAATGCAGAGCACTCGTCTGTTTAGGAGCAAAGTTTATTGGCAAAAGATAGTAAATTTATATATTAGAAATGTATCCCACATAAATCTTCCCACTGTGTATGTAGTATTACCTGCAATTTTTTCTGATATTCAGAACTTGACTAAGCCAACACAATATACATGGTAGATAATATCTCTCCCCTGTGGCCCCTTCATACTAATATAGGTATTTGCATTCAGTGGCAGATCCAGAAAAAAATTCTGGAGGGGGCACAAATTATTTTTTGTCGCATTTACTTATAAAATCACTAGAATTTATAAAACAAGCCAATCTTCTATAGTATAAATTTAGTTGGCCTGGAGGGGGGGGGAGGGGCACGTGCCCCTATTTCCTCCCTTCCCCCCTCTGGATCCGCCAATGTTTGCATTCACACATACATAAAACATGCGACAGTTTTTTTGCGTTTTCTCTAGATGGGAAAGTTGTGTGTAAACGTTCAATAAAAAAAAATCTTCCATAAATTAATTAAATGATTTATCGGAATCGTAATTCTCTCTCTCTTTTCCTTTCTTGGGTTCTTGACCCCATGCTTTGCCCCTATAAAACTTGGGATTGTTCTTTTTGACATTCTAAATTGCTTGTACAATACAGAGTGTGAATTCCAAAAAAAAAGCAAATTTCGATGCAAAAATTGAAATGCTCGACGAATAGTTCAGTAGATACTAGCTGACATGTGCAAAAAAACGCAGTTTTTTTTCAAAAACATTTTTAAAATATCTATTTCCCTCTCGACAGTACGATAAAAAATGTGTTATAATTCATATAAATTTTGAACAAGAACAACATAACAGAAGAAACTAATAAAAACTTTTAATTAAAAAATTAAAGAAATAAATAATTCACTTTTTCTTCGAAAAATTCTGCCTACGACACCAAGCTCAGGTATCCTTAAGAATACAAAAAATAAGGTGCCTGACTTATATCAAAGATTTATCAAGTGTAAAGCAGAGTTTATAAAGAAAATCCCAAAGTATGAAGTAAACATCCTCAAATATAGTCAACAGCTATTGGAATTTGCTGGCTTTCAAACACAACACACTCCATTAAAATCAGCTCATCCGTTTCGCAAGAACAACACGTCAGACAGAGACTGCAAATTTATTTCGTCGTGGATTTTAAAAAAATTCGTCCTTCTACGACCAAAATTTACCGAGTTATAAAGCATCAAATATTTTGACATAAGTCACTTTTCCATGTTTAAAAATGTCCCGTTACGGTAAACCGTTAAGGGATCATATAAATATTGAAATTTTAAATTATAGGTTTTAATTTCATTATCTGGCATAATGCGGCGAAAGAAGCAAAACTTATTTTAGAATACTAATATTTAAGCAGAAGGTTATTGTCAGGTTGTATAAAAATCTATCCGGGGTCACTTACTAAATCGTATATGTGTAGCACCGAGTATGCTACGCAAAGTACTGAAAGAGTTTTCTATTCGGGTGCACATTTGAATTTCAGCCGAAGGAAGCTACTTTTGAGCAAATGTTTGAGCAAATGTAACAGACTTTGTAATATTATTTTAAGTTTCTAAAATGCATATATTTGTATTTTTAAATGTTTCATTTTCAAATTTAATGTTTAATGAAATGTTTTATGTCCTTGTTTTTTATTTTAAGTAATTTAAAACCAGTTCATTAAAAAACTTTTCAAAATTCTATTTTCAGTTTAAGTTATATTTTTATGTTAATTTATTGGATACACATAGTAAAACGTTAATCTTCTAAATGAAATCTATATTCATAAAATAGTTAATAAAATTGCTAATAAATATTCCAAGGCTCAAAACCAGGTACATCAATTTTTCTCAAACTCATTTTGTATACAACCCCTTTACAACCTCTGCTCGAAAAGTGCTCTAACTTTAAGCAGCTGTAATTTGGTGAATTTTGGTTGTAGAAGGATGAATTTTTTTATTATGCATGAAATTGTATAAAGAAAAATTTTCTAAATATAAGTAGTAGGACCAGGAGACCGTATAAAAATTTAAATTTTGTAATTTTTATAGGAATTGATTTATTGACTTCGATTATTTCTGGTATAATAGATTACATAGTTTAAAGCATTTTCGCAACTGGAACTATGTGACTCTGACTAACGGTTTAGGAAATAGCCATTGATCACCGTTAGCACTGGACACCCTGTATATATATCAAATTACTCTAATTATAAAATGTCATATAAGTTTTGGGGGCCTCTCCGGGGCCCCCTTGACCCGGGATCCCTCGGCAATCGCCGGCCAGCCGACCTGTCCAGTCCGGGCCTGAATAAACGTATAGAAATAGTTTCTTCAGGTTTCTTACTGAAATGACACAGATAAGAACAAAATCACACGTAAACAAGCTTCAAAATTATAAGCGTCGAAGATTTAAAAGGAATGAGTTGTTAAAAGAAATAAAAGTTATGATAGAAATAAAAAAATGTTTTAAATGTTACTAAGAGCTTCGTGTTTGCAACTATCTAGGGGGTCAACCACAAAACAGACACAGATTCACACACAGAGAGAAAGACTTCAAACGCGAGCTAAGGGGAAAGTTAATTAATCTTTTACAGGCAATGTTCTCAATTGGGAACATTAAATTAAAAATTTATTGAAAAATTAAATTTTATCAACACTGACTTGAAAAATTTAGAATATACTTCAGAATAGATTTTTCATTTCTTACTGGGAAACTGGATTAAAAAATGATCAAAATAGCAATTTTCATGAATTTCCGCTTAGCTATCTTGAAATGCCCCCCCCCCCTCTCCTCCTTCAAACTTAATTGATATATTTATACTTAAATTTATAAAAATAAATCTTTCATTTATTCTTAATATTTCACTTATAATTTAAACTATCCATAAGAGTTTTGTCTGTCAAAGTAAAGCCCTTAAAATTGGTCAGAAATGACCAATGTTCCCGATTGGGAACACAGTGGTGAAAATTGGGGGGGGGGTACAAAATTTTTACCATTTGAATGACTAAAATCCTTTAACAGCTAACACATTAGAAAGTAAAGTACGCAAAAAAAAAATAATTTAAAGTATGCCTGGATCTGAATTCGGTATCTAAAAAGTTAAAAAGTAAAGTATGGAAAGGAAAAGCGGTAATAAAAATTAAGTAAGTTTTTGTTGTAAATTTTCACATGAACTGAAATTTAAAACAGTAGCAGCGTATATACAGTTGACTCTTTGTTTAACGACGACCCTTTTAGAAGACGATACTTCAAAATCATATAATAACGTTTAATTCTTACCAAAATCTTCATGTTTGAAGCCCAAAGGACTAGAAAGAACAAGTATTACCGTACTGAAGAGCACGTCGATATTTATACCTCAATACAAAGAATTTTTCTCTTTACGTAACTTTCAAAATTACCTTCAAAATTCTATTGCTTCACCCTTTGCACTGTCAATGTTGGAAAATTCCAGACTTTCATTTCCTTTAAAATAAATTTAAAGTTGTGAAATATTCAAATATGAATACGTTGGCTGTAACATAATTTTCTTTGATATTTAAAAAAAAATGATTTATTTCTCCGGACGATTGTTTTATAGGATGGTTGCTATCTCATCTTGCAATTTATGCAATACAATTTCCTTATCTACATTTATTTTTAAACAGAATTTATCTAAAGCAATTAGAAGTACATTAATTACACCTGAAAATAACATGAAATTTGTCCAGAAAGTAAACTTTCTTACAAGGTGTAATTAATGTACTTCTAATTGCTTTAGATAAATTCTGCTTAAAGATAAATGTAGATCATATTTTTCAGATTAAGGGGGAAAAAAGAATGAAAAATATGCTATAGTTTGATTCGAATTGCGGTAGTAGTGAAGGCAATTTTCTCCATAGAATAACATTGCGGCGATCGACTTCCGAAGTTAGTACACACGAGCCTTAAGAAGCGAACAATAGTAATGAAAATTTCGTAAGACAAATAAGATCATATTTATTAATTTACTATAAACAATACTTGCATTTGGTAATACACAGAATGAAACGCTGTGACCCAGCATTTTGCAGTAGATTGTAAAGAGGCCCAATGACTAATAGTCCTTTTCTATGAATAGTCCTGCTGCTCACTATGAGTCTAAGTGGCTTACAGTGGCCCAGCATTTTGCAATCAATACTGAAATGTAACAGTCACTAATATTCCTCCTCTGCTCCGATGATTGCTCTCACAATGAGTCTAAATTCCCCTCTGTGTCCTAGCATTTTGCAGTCAACACTTAAGAAACACTGTGCCGAATATTCTTCTGTGGCCGCTGTTGCTGTTCACATGAGCCTAAATGTCCCGCTTTGGCCCAGCATTTAGCAGTAAACACTCAGCAGACATTATCCCAAAGATTCTTCTTCCGTGGCCAGTTTTGACGTTTAACGTACGTCTTAAATCCGCTGCTCTGGGCTAATATTTTGTCGTCTTCACTGAAGACTAAGATTCTTCTTCTGTGACCAGTGCTGCCTTTTAACAAAAGTCTTCAAATTCGCCAATAAAGCGTGCATTTTGCAGTCAAGGTTGAAAACAGAGAATAAGATTCCCCTTCTGTGCCCAGTGTGATTGCTTCGAATGAGTCTAAAAGCCCCGCACCGCTATAACCAAGCATTTTGTAGTCAATACTGAACAGACAAGATGCCGAAGATTCTTCTTCTGTGCCTAGTGTTACTGCTGACAATGAGACTAAATGCCCCGCTGTGTGCACTATTTCGCAGTTTTTAGACACTGCTCAAGACTCCTCTTCTGTGGCCAGTGTTGACATTAACATCTGTCTTAAGTCCCCTGCTGTGGCCTAAAATTTTTTAGTCAACACTGAGTAGAAACAGCGACTAAGATTCTTCTTCTGTCACCAGTGCTGCTGCTCACTATTAGTCTAAATGCCTGGCAGTAGAGAACTTTGCATTGGTAGTAGATTTGCCTGGTAGCCTGGTAGTAGACTTTTGCAATCAGAATAAAGACCCAATGACTAAGATTCCTCTTCTCTGCCCAGGTTGTTGCTCACAATGAGCCTAAATGTTCCGCTGTGGCTTAACATTTTTCCATGAACACTAAAAGGACACAGTGAATAAGATTCCTCTTCTGAGCCCAATGGTATTGAAAACCGAAGTTATTTTGGAAGTAGACAAAGACAAATCGACTTTAAAAATCGCGTAATTCTGGGTTCGCGTAAATTGGGGTAGCATGAGTCGAGGTATTACTGTACTTAAGAAAAGTATTTCCATTTTAGATTGAAATCGGTTTTAACTTATTTTTATTGAAGGAAAAATCGCAACTCGTTGAAACGTTTAATTCGCATAAAAAAAACCTCATAAATTTCAGCTGTAGGGGGGGGCTCGGCCCCTCCGCTCTACCTCTCTTGTCCTGGGGTACAGATATTTTTTTCCCTCCTTCAGCAAAAGGTGAAAGAGAGAAGTGACGTCGGATTATCCTATTAAACCCAGTAGAAAATGACTTTTTTTAATGTTTCAGCTTTAGAAAATGCCGAGTGTAGCAATACTTTTATTCAACTAACATAATTTAATGAAACCATTGAAATTTTTCGATGCATTAGATAAAATATAAGATAGATAAAAAATGTAAATCTTCTTTTGATTTGGGGCCCCTTTGAAGCCGGTACTTTGCATTCGCAGCAACCAACCCCCCCCCCCTTTTCAATCCGCATTTATAGCACAAATGCATGGGCAATAGTTTACAGTACAGGAGGCCGCTCATTTAGCGAAAATTTAAAATGTAATTGGTAATGCTAATGCTTAAAAAATAAGTCCGCTGATAATTTTAATGAGCTTTTATTTACGTATATCTTTCTTTGCATCTCAAAGCAAGTATATTTGCAGGATAGAGTTTAGCGCAATAGCTAATCAATTAACCTCATCCCGGCAGTGAAATTTTGGCCGTGTTGTTTCAGAAGGACGGGAGCATCTTAAACATGCTTTTCCCCATTTCAGTGAATCTCAGCTGAAGCTGCTCTTTGTGCAACAATAACTGTTGGATAGCCTTTCCCGCCACGGAAGTAAAACGAACTTCTTGAACAAGAGAATTCCGTTTACGTGTGTATTCTGCTTTTTTTGAAACTGGGGTGCAACTGAAAAGATGGATGAATGTTGACATCTCTCCCAGCCCGTCCTGTACTGGTGAACAATAAGAGAGGGGGGAAGCATTACTTGGTCGAAATATGAACCATGCTCGTCCTTTAAGATGTTCTATGGCTTGGTTGAAAAATCAACATGCCCATCTTCAAAAGGTAACAAGTAACATTTGGGCTTCTGTGTTCGTGTGTAATGGCAAACCCACACGAGATGCATCTGCCTAGGCGGAGGTATGCTTTGGTCAAGGGTGGGAACTAACGCGCTACAAGTAGCGAAACTACAGTAGTTGCTACTTTTTCCTGTAGTTTGTAATGTAGCACGCTACTTTTTAAAAAAGTTGTGTAATATGTAGTGCGATACAAAAAATTCACAAATATTTATCGACCTGTGGCCACTACTTTTAACATTACTCTTGCCGCGCCGAGTCATCGCTTCGGACGATTGATCACGTGGTGAGATTGCTCTTCTTCCGAGCATCATAGAACTAGTTCAGTTGATACCTGTAGGACAGCCCCCCTCACTACACACGCATAAACACAAATGCGGGGAGAAGAGAAGGGAGGGTATGCAAAAAATAAGAATATGAAATTGCGGACTCTACTTTGGAGGAACCGAGGGTTGCCGAGTCACTGTCAAAACCAGCGGTCAAGACTGAATTATCCGTCAAGAGTGTGAAAGTTGTCATTGGTGGAATTCGTTCAATGAAGATGTACAAACGGTTTACTGTTCACTCTTTAAAATTACAAATTTTTCTATACTAAGTGCTCATACAAGCATTAGCTTGTTAAATTCAGTATCTTTAAAGGATTTTAGACACACAAAAAAATTAAAAACTAACGTCTTAATATCCGCAAAAATTTGCGAACGCTACCTTTTCGAGGCTTCACACTTCATTCTACCATTGGCAATACTGTCAGGTTAGGTGCGTTTTTATGTAGTTTTGTACCAGTAGTTTGTATATTTTTTAAAACAGTTTCAAGAAGTTTCTTATGTTGAAACTGTCATGGGATGTGTTAATGTACGATTACTTATTGTTGCTTACCTTTAAAAAAAAAAAAAAAAAACTCTGGGATCTACTTGTTCAAGATCACTAAACTTGGTTAACCTGCCTTTTTATTCTTTTGCAATTTATAAATTAGGTATGCAGTGTAACTTCAATACCTTGAATAAATGTGTTTTTTCTTACAAACTGACACCCCCTATTATTTCACCTTGTTATCTTAATTTTTCTGGTGTTTCTTCGACTTCGAGATATCAAGGTTACACTGTACTTTGTTAAAAGAAATCCTTATTCTTTTACCTAGAACTATTTCCACTCTGTTCGGTGTGGAGCTGAGATATTTGGAATAGAAATTATTCTTAAGATTATTAAATTTTTCTTTATGAATACGGTTTCTATCTGTTGCTTAGATTCAAGAACCTAAATCATTTTATGCAGCCAAATACTGTCAAACATGATGCACTTTTTGAGAATTTTTTGTTAATAACTTCTAAAGTAATTTAAATCAGCTGACTGACATCTCCGATTTTTTTTATATCTATCACTTGCTTGCATACGATCTGGTTCCTGTATAAATTACGTGAAAACATATATATTTTGAAGTAACTCTATAATTTACGATGGTGTTGAATAAAAAATTCTCTTACATAAAATCACTTTTAAAAAAAACTATATACAACTCTTTTTAGTATGATTGTTTTCTTTTTCATAGCAAATCATTAAATTAATAAATCCGATATGGACAACACCTGATTTCCTTGCACCTCTATTAAATCATAAATATTTTCGGTGCACATCATCTAACCTTAATTCGTTTGAAAATGATAAATTACTGCGCTTAGGTTTAGCTATTTCTTGTCAAATATTTGAGATATCGCCAAGCTGAGTTCAATTTGAAAGATTTGTTTCACTTAATGGGGCGATATTTAGACAAAAGCCGACAAGCTTGTGCTCCATGTAGTTAGCGAGATTTCAGTCATAGCCGAAACAGTTATTCTTCACAGACTTCATGAATTGAAGGTATCTATAGACCTTAATGTTTTTAAGTCTTTTGTGTTAACTTGCAAATAAATTACTCAGTTGATTGCAATCAAAAGCACAGTTAGATGTTACAATAGTTCTAAATACAAATTTTCGACATTCGACAGTTAAAAGTTATGCAAAATACGTGATGATTTTTGGCGTTAAATTTGGCGATATTTCGGCAAAAACTCGCCAAGGTCGATGACAAATAGTGAGATTTTGCACATGGACCAAACAATGACTGACCACAAACATAACATATTAAGGATGTCCATAGACATTAATATATTGAAATTCTTTTGAGGGTCCTGTAAATAAACTCTCTAGTAGATTGGAACCAAAAATCTAGGTGTACAACTAGACGTTGCTACAATCTTATATATATAACAGTTTACGACTAATAGTTTTTGAGATAAGCGAATTAAATACATATATATGTACACAAAAGTTGCCAAGTTTGGTAACTTTTGGCACAATTTTTGAGGGTCATCGGACCATTATCTGCACTGACCTGTTTAGTGAGTCGAACCAACTCATGATATCCTCAGAAAATCCGGAAATTTCTACTAAGGCCCTTGAAATATCGTCCTTATTATCTCTCCCAGTAAAACCATCCCTCCTCTTAGACGAAATCACTTCTTGTTTCCTCCTTCATAGCATCCCGACTCAAGTCACTGCCGAGGAAATAGCTGAGGAACTGTTGGACTCTGGGATAGTCGCGCGGGAAGTCCGTCGATTTACCCGCCTCTCTAATGGGAAACGCGTCCCTTCTCTTTCCGCGCTGGTTACTATGTTGAGGACCCAGCTCCCTGAGCGAGTCTATCTGTGGTACGAATCACACAGAATTTCCTTGTTTATTGTCCGCCCCTGCGCTTATCGCCGGTGCTCACAATTCAACCACGGAAATCGATCTTGCATGAATTCCCCCAAATGTAACCGCTGTGGACAGGACCACGTAACTGAAAATTGTTCCAGCTCCGTATTTCAATGCGCCAACTGTGGAGGGCCGCATGAGCGAACAACCCATCGTGTGAAGCTTATATCAAAGAAAAAAAATTCTTTTGTTTTAAATGCTCTGACCGCCTCTCCTTTCCGGAAGCCCATCGGCTTTTCCAGGCTGCGGATAACAAAAATTCTTACTCCTCAGTCTCCAAATCGTCCTCTATCCCTTCTATCCCCTCCTCACTCAGCTATCTCAACGATTGACCTAACAGCCATCCTGGAGTCATTTAAAGTCTCCATTCAAACCATGGTACAAGAGACCCTGCAATCCTTCCTTAGCCAATTTCAGCCTCTTATTATAAACTTTTCCCCTGATACTGACCTCAGCAATGCAACTGACCTCAATTCTCCCCTCCCCCCACTGAAGTTCCCCTTTCCCCGGAACCTAATTCGCCGAAACGCGGGAAACACCACAATAATCGACCCGGAGAATCTAACCGCCAGTCCCCCCTCGACTCCCGAAGCTACCTTTCTTGCCTCTCTTCTTCAGAAAAGCTTTCAGACTCCCCGGTTAAAGTTTTGGAGCAGCCCCAAAGTCCCCCTAAGGGTCTTAGCGGCTCCCGCTCCCTTCTCGTTCGTTTTTCTCCCGTCTGTCTCCTCTCTTTCTCCCCCTTTTCTTTTTTGTTCTATGGAGCTCTCAATCATCCAATGAACTGTAGGAGTGTTCGGGCTAATCGCCCTTGGGTTAATCATCACATTTTCTCTAATGCACACGTTCTTGCTCTACAGGAGACATTTTCACATCCCTCTGCGCAATAGAGTACTTTCACGTGACGTCACTGGAATTTTTTTTAGGTCAACTCGGATATTTAGGGATCAAAGCTACGTTTTCAGCCAATGACCATTCTTAAATCAACGAATGTTTGACCAAAAAAAGTTGGTTGCTAAGGTGTGACGTATTGATAATGACGTAGGTGAAACAGCTCTATTCTCCCTTCCGAACTTCGTCACGTATCGTGCTGACAGGGTGGGGCAGAAGGGTGGTGGTGTCGCCATTTGCGTTGCTGACTACCGCTCCTCACAACAGGTGGATCTACCTCTCCCGTCACCGCTAGGCATTGAGGCTCTTGGTGTTAGGGTCTTGTGGCCTCCTGTTTACAAGGTAACGATTGTTTCTGTATATTCTCCAAACGAGCGGTTCTCCTGCTCCTGGCTTGACTGACTCTGTATATTGTTAGCTCCCCCCTTTCTGATCCTGGGAGATTTTAACTCCAATCATGCCCCGTGGGGGGCTAGCTCCAATTCCTCCGGCTCTAATGTTCTTGCGGACTGGCTTTTAGACCAGGATCTCTCTTTGTTGAATGTTTCGTCCCCCACCCACTTGACTTCGGGCGGTCATAGCTCCCTCATTGACCTAAATATGCTCCTCTGATATTGCTTTGTGTTCTGCGGCGGAAGTCCTGTGGGACCTCTTCGATTCCGACTATCTCCCAATTAAGGTTTCCGTTTTACTGGGGAGTGCTCCTTCCCCTGTGTTCATGATCAGACCCGTCTTCACTGGACGCGCATTCTCGATTCCTTAAACTCACCGGAGCCGCAACCACCTTGGAGTGAGTATACTTCCTTTCTCACCGCCTGTTGACACTATTGACCGGAATCGTCAAGCTCAGCGCCTATCTCTTCGTTCCGGTGCCCCTTGGTGGGATTCAAAATGCGCCTTTCTTCTTGGGCAAAAGCGAAAATACCTGCGTCTTCCTCGTTCCTCTTGCAGCCGTTCCCATTGGCTTCGTTAAGGTGGATTAGAGCAAGAGCCAGCGACCGCCAGACCTTCGTCATAGTATAAAAGCTGAAACTTTCTCTGCGCATACCCCCCAACAGAGGTAGGAACAATCGGCCACTATAAAGTTTGGAGGATCGTGGCTTTGGCAGGTAACAGGTGGCAAAGGTGTATAAAATTGCCGAAAATTTCGTCATTTCATAAAGCTTAATTTTTTTATATGTTCTTCTTCGCAGTACTAGAAATCACTTTATCCCTTGCCAGACACTTTTCCATCGTGGCAAACCCCCGCCAGACAATCTCAAAGTCTTTAAAACGTAATTCTATTACGAGCGCGCTGCAAGAAAGTTCGCGCGTAAGAAAGTTCAGAAGTAGCAGTATAAAATGTGCTTGGCACTTTGTGACAGCTTGACGTACTTCGTCGCGGGAGTTTACGAACACAACAGTTTTCCATGACTTTGAGATTGTCTGGTGGGGGTTTGCCACGATGGAAAAGTGTCTGGCAAGGGATAAAGTGATTTCTAGTACTGCGAAGAAGAACATATAAAAAAATTTAGCTTTATGAAATGACGAAATTTTCTGCAATTTTATATACCTTTGCCACTTGTTACCTGCCAAAGCCACGATCATCCAAACTTTATAGTGGCCGATTCTTCCTACCTCTGTTGGGGGGTATGCGCAGAGAAAGTTTCAGCTTTTATACTATGACGAAGGTCAGGCGGTCGCTGGCTCTTAGACTAGATTCATACCTGCCGCGCCGCACCTCAACCATGCCGTACTGTTTCGCCGTTTTGGACCGTTGGCTGTCCGCGCGGCGAGCTTGCGGTGCCGCAAGTAAATGCACCAATGAATGCACGACATTTTTATTTCTTGTTCTTCGGCGTACTTCTCTTTCGTTTCTTCTGTTGTGCTTTTAAAAGATTGTTTTATAATGGATAATCGATTAATGTTAAGGAGAAATCAACTTATTTTAACATATTTATCTTTAAAACAATCGAACATCAGCCATCGTTCTGTCAGAAGCAGAGCGATATTCGAAGAGCGCGAATTTTACGGAGCGTATCACACGCTCGTCCCTAGAAAAGCTCTTCTGTAATTGGCTGTAGCTTTGCGGTCGCTGCGGAATATCTGTTCTTGCCAGATATTGCGCAAACCCTCGGCGCTCGCCGCGCGGGGTCCGTGTTGCTCCGCCACGTGACGTCATTGCTGCGTCTTAGCGGTGCGGTACGGCCAGTATGAATCCGGCTTTACAAACCAGTTGCTAGCCTGCTGAAACCATAGAGATATGAATACCAGGAGATGGCATTACTTATCTGATAGTGAAGCCGAAACTGTAACCGAGCCGCCATATTGCTGTGACCAAAACATTGTTATTTCATGGTGATAGTTCCAATGTCTCCCTTCAGTTGTACCAAAAATTTTAATATTTCTTGAAATTGTGTTAATTTTAACAACTTTTACTACCTCGTACTAAGTAAATGGAAGTATAGTCTAGTGGTGGGTAAAGTCAGTCCTTTTGAGGATCCGGTCCTCTGAAGGACACCCAGCAAACACACACAGGTTCTTTGAACGTCTATTAACGTTCAGAGAACCTGGCAGACTACTTGCCACCTGGCCACCAAAAGAGGGGATGTATTTCGCCTTCTGTCTGCCTTACAACGCAAAGGAAACGATCTTCCATCCTCCACCTTGCTCATTCGCTCCCCTCGGGGTCATCTCCTTTCAGCCATGGCTCAGGCTAAAGCCGGATTCATACTGGCCGTACCGCACCGCTAAGACGCCGCAATGACGTCAAGTGGCGGAGCAACACGGCCCCCGCGCGGCGAGCGCCGAGGGTTTGCGCAATATCTGGCGAGAACAGATATCCGCAGCGACCGCAAAGCTACAGCCAATTACAGAAGAGCTTTTACAGCTACAGCCAATTACAGAAGAGCTTTTACAGCTACAGCCAATTACAGAAGAGCATTGGTGTATTTACTTGTGGCACCGCAAGCTCGCCGCGCGGACAGCCAACGGTCCAAAACGGCGAAACAGTACGGCATGGTTGCGGTGCGGCAGGTATGAATCCACCTTAAGTATTTCGCCCAGAAGTTCGCTTCCTCAGGAAACTCGTGCTTCCTTCCTCTCGTCTTTGGGACCAGTGACCCTGCTCTCGGGCAAGCCCTGTTTCGGAGGTGTGACCTCCGCCGGGCTATTGATCGTGCTCCGATTAGAGCAGTTGGCTTTGATGGGATAAATGCGCAGCTTCTCAAGGGGTTAAATCCTACTCGCCTTCGAAATCTTCTGCACCTGTTCAATGACCTCTGGATCTCTGTCGTGGTCCCAGATAGTTGGAAAGTGGACCTTCTGGTGCCTATTCGCAAGCCCAGCCGGCCGGCGGGGGAGGCGTTCTCTTACCGCCCTATTGCCTTGACGTCCGTCGTGGCCAAGACATTCGAACGTATGCTATATGACCGTCTTCTGGACTGGATTCTCTCCTCTAACCCCTTTCAAAGTAATCACTTCGAGGACTGTGCAACAGCTCTCGCCAGGGCGATCGTGATTCTACCGATCTGCTTGTGCACTCCGATGAGTCATCAAAAGAGGCCTGCGGATGCTCACTTATTGATTCAAGCACTAAGATACGTCATCTAACGGTCGAATCTAACCAATGAGGAAACGTCCGTAGGCCTCTTACGAAGTGCACAAGCAGGTCCGGCAGAATCACGATGGCCCCGCTCTCGCCAAACTCATGCACTCAATTACTCTACAGAGGGAGCTCCGTCAATACATTGTACTGGTTGCCTCAGACATTAAATCTGCTTATGACTCGGTCTGGTCCGATGGCTTGATGTACAAGTTGCTTCTCGCTGGCGTTGGCGGACGGATGGGCCATTGGATTCATCAGTTTTTAACGGATCGTGTGATCCGTGCGAAATGGAGGGGCTTTGTATCCCAACCTGTCCCTTGTTGTTGGGGTATTCCCCAAGGAGGCATACTCTCACCGATCCTGTTCATGTTTTATCTCCGTGATATTTTTGAGATCATTGACACGGGAGTTGATCTTTTTATCTACGCAGACGACATTTTTCTAGTAGTCTGGGGCGGCTCTCTCTCTCAAATTCACGAAAGACTGTCTCGCACGCTGCAGAGACATGACACTTGGACCCGCTACTGGAAACTCAGTATAGACCCCAACAAATGTGCCGCTCTCAACCTATCTCGCCGTCAGGGGGATCCCGAGTCTAATCTAACTGTGGCTGATAATCAAATCAATTGGGTCTTGTCGTTAAGGGTTTTGGGTCTTATCGTGACCAGGAACCTTCCGTGGAAGAGCCACTTAACTACTCTAAAGACCTCGTCCCAAAGGGAAGTTCACTTCCTCCGTTATATGGCACACCATCACCGGGGCCTTGATGCTAGAACGCTGCTCAAGATCTGCGACGCGGTAATTCGTGGTGCGACGGGAGTCTCATCTTTCGCACTGCATGCATCTCCGATAAAAAGTCGTTGGAAACGATTTACAAAGCAGCCATCCGGGTCTCCCGGCTTGGACCCCTATCCCCCTAATGCATCGCGAAGCCGGAACTCGTCCCATATCTGGTTGGCACTAGTGCCTATCCTACGGGTTCTTAATGAAGCATGTGGGCTCTTCGTTCCTTTTCTCCTCTCAGCGATTACCTCTCTCCTCCCCCCGAGAGGGGTTTCCTCTCGCTCCTATGGAATGAGGTCGTCAACTCTTGTGGTATTGACTTAAAGATGATGATTCCCTGTTCCCCCCCCCCCCCCGCTGCTTCCTCGTCTGGAAAATAGACTATTTATTCACATCCAACAGTTCGCTTTTCAAGACCGCTCTCTCTCTCCTGCTGCCATCCTGGATCTCTTTCGGTCAATCGCTGCCGATTGGTCCAACGACAACCTCACCTACCTGGCGACAGACGCCTCTAAAGGTCCCAATTGGACGCGCATTGGTATTTGGCATGTCAACCTCGGTCGGGGGTGGTCCCGGAGTCTTCCCCACGTAAATTCGATTTTTTTTTGCTGAAGCCTTCGCTATTGTGTTCGGCCTCACTTTGCTTGAGGGAGCTTCACAAGACATCATAATCCTTAGCGACAGTCTGTCTGTCCTGACTTCCCTCCAACATGTGCCTAGAAAATCTCCAACGGTCATTATTGCCCTTTCTCGGTCATTAAAAATCCTAGCCCTTCGCCACCGTACTGTCTCGCTCGTCTGGGTGCCCAGTCATGTTGGGATCGTTGATCGTTCCTAACGAACGTGCGGACTGTTTGGCACGGTCTGTCATTGGTTCATGTCCGTGTCTACCCTGGACCACTACTGAAGACCTCTGCTCGGGGATTAAGCGCCAGTTGTTTGTTGAGAATGAGGAAGCCTGGAATAATAACAAGTACTCCTCCAACTCGGGATACCTAGGTCCGGATAGTTGGCTCCGTCGGACAAATCGCTTGAACCGAAGAAGTCAAGTCTTACTCAGCCGCCTCAGGAAGTTTAGCCTTCCCACTCCCACACTTGCCATACTTCATAAAGTTGGCATCAAGGACTCTCCCCTTTGCCCTATCTGTCACGTTCCTGATATCTCCGAACATTTACTGTTACATTGCAACCGTTACCAGGCTCAACGGCATCAGCTCATCCGCGCCTTGCAGCTCGGGGGTTAGCCTCTTCCCTCGTTTACTCAATTATGTGACTTTCAAAGCCTGGCCAATGCACAGGCCATTGCTGCCTTTGTAATAGCGATTCAAAGATTTTGACCTCCGGTGGCAACAATGGTTGCCCCGGCCCTCTGTCTTCTCCTGGTGTGCTGGTTCTTTTATACCTCCCACAGACAAACCTCCCATCCTCGGGTAGCGTCCTGCCTATTGGTGGTCACCAGGTTGCTACTTGGTTTTGAGAATTTGCATGTCAGAAAATTTGCATACAGTCGTGAAATCGGCTTTTTTCTTCAGTGATAACTTATGACATTATGAACTGGCCTTGTATGTGCACAGAGATTTTAAGTGTGCCTGAAAAGGACTCCATTTTTCGATAGTTTTTCTTGTTCGGAGCGTAAGGCAGCGAGGGCCATTGGTCGCGATCGTAAACGCCAAACGAGTTTCCATCTCAGGTGTTCGTAAAGGAAACTGAGTGCATTCAGTTTAAAAACTCGAAGAGCGATTTAAGTTGATTGATTTTGTTGAGAAGATTACTTGCTGCACGTTGTTGCTTTTTACAAATGACTTCTGTTGTTATGGAAAAGTATTTTGTTATGAAAAGTATTTTACGTTTGCTGAAGCTGCAAATATTACTTTTTCAAGCAGGAAATTCATGCATGCGCTAGAAACTGCTACGAAGGTAAATAATTTTTCAAAGGTAATCATTTACTTGTATTTTTAATTTTAGTCAATTCAAAAATGCATGTTTTTAGTGTTGAGATTGAAGTTGATTCAAAGCGTTATTAGCGAAATTTGAACTTCTTTTGCTAAATACTTATGAAAAAATGAAGTTGAAATTTCTAAATTTTGATCTGTGCACTTTAATTATGGCCACTCTTTCTTTTAAAAATCTTGTTGATTTTATATTGAGTATGTACTAAAAACTCTCCTCGGCAAAATTAACGTATTCGCGATTTGTAAACAAACACGTCTCCTAGGCGACGAAACTAAATAAACTGAAGGTGTTTGTAAAGTCCAAAGAAACTGATAACCACTGACAGCACTAAACACACGCAGTTTTCTTACGAAAACTCGTGCAACGAATTTGTCGTATATACGAATGCACCTGTTGTTGTTGTTTTCAAATGGCGTCTGTTGTTATGGAAAACCATGGACTTAGATTGGATAACTCCATGTGGAAAACTATGTTGTTGTGAAAAGCATTTTACGTTTGCTAAAGCTGCAAATATTATTTTTTGGAGGAGTAAATTCATGCGTACGTTAGAAAATGCTATGAGGGTACATACAGGGCCCGATTAACCTCTGAAGTGAGGGGAAGCTGAGTCTCATTTCGGGCCCCTCATCCTCTTTTTGTTTGGGAAAAAGTAAAGTTTTAATGATTTTCTTTCATAAAAATATTTTATTCATAAAAAAGAAATTTGATTCATTTAATTAGTTCTAATGATTTCCTTTGATAAGAGCATTTTATTTATTAATTTGAAATTTTCCTTTGATCAAAATATTTTATTCTTTAATCTTCATAATAGTTTTGTTCATTGTAACGAGATTTTACAGTATTTTTGAAATTACTTTAAACATTAACAAATAACTAAAAACATTACCTTACTGGAACATTAAACTTTATTAATTGAGTCCTATTTTTCATTAGACATGGCTTTTTTCAGGAATTCTTTGTTTTGATGACATCATAAAAACCACAACACAGAAGTTGAGAATTAATTTTGACATTTAGAAGATGTTTAACATTACAAATTAAAAGTCTACCCCTTTCTGCCGGCCAAATATTCCCCATAATAGAAAAAAACTCTCAACTGCAGCAGATGTCCCAGGCAAAGACATCACAAACAACCAATTTAGAAATCTTGCGACATGAAGTATCAAGACTTCTGAAAAGCACCACTTCTCTTCATTAAAAATGTTTACAATAACTTAAAAGATCATTTTAGAACAAAATTTTGAATTTTATCGCAGTTTTTCAGTCATTTACGGGGGCCCCCTTCAAATTCTGAGGGGAAGCTCAAGCTTCCCGAGCCTTTTCAGTAATCAGGCCCTGGGTACATAATTTTTCAAAGGTAATAATTTTCTTCTATTTTTCATTTTAGTAAATTCAAAAATGCATGTTTTTAGTATTGAGATTGAAGTTGATTTAAACCGTTATAAGCGAAATTTGAACTTCTTGCTAAATACTTTTGAAAAAATGAAGTTGAAATTTCTAAATTTTGATAGGTGCACTTCAATTATGGCCACTCTTTCTTTTAAAAACCGTGCTGATTTTATATTGAGTATGTACTAAAAACTCTCCTCAGCAAAATTAACACATTCGCGAATTGTGAACAAATACATTTCCTAGGCGACGAAACTAAATAAACTGAAGTTGTTCGTGAAGTCAAAAGAAACTGATAACCACTGACAGCACTAAACGCACGCATTCCAGTTTTCTTACGAAAACTCATGCAACGAGTTTGTCGCCTCACCATGGCACAGTGGTTATATGCCACTGAAAATGGTAGATGGCCGAAGTGTGAAGGTCCCGAGTTCGGATCCCATCGCACGGCTGTCGATCTAACGATCTGGAGTTTTGGTAGGTTTTCTCCAGATTTAACGTGAATACGTGTTAGAACCCCTCAGAAAGTCTTTCTACCAAGGCACCCTCTTGGCAGATCGCCCTAGTATAGCATTGCCGTAATCACACTCAATCAAGCAATGAGTTTGTCGTTTACAAATGCAGCCATTAACAACAACAGCAACAGGTGGTGTCGGAATTTTTTCCCCCAACAGTACTGTACGTTAATGTTAAAAAATTTAACTGGTTTAGGTTAATATTTTTTGTCTGTTTATAATCATGGAGATGCTGCATTTATGCAGATTTTTTTTAAAGAAAATTATTAATAATAGTATAGGAGTAGATAACTGTTCTCTAATTTTCCATTTACAGTTTATTTTTCTATAGCAGAGAAGCTGTTTATAATTATAATGGAAGGGGAGAATTACTACATATTTTACATTCTGATGTATAATTAACAATTAAAGACATCCTTAAAATAATAGTATGAATATTTGTATTTGTTTAGGAGGTGCATTTCACTAGCCCCCCCACCAACGAGTTTCAAACTTTTGACGATTGTACTGGTTTGTACTACGTTTGTACCAGCTAGTACCAAAATATTTCCGTTTGTACCGGTTTTGTTAAAAAGTTATTAACGATTTTAATGTGGGGGGCTAGAGAAACGACAGCCCCCCCATGAAGCAATTTTCAAAATTTGACGATTGTACTGGCTTGTACTACATTTGTACCGGCTAGTACCGAAATATTTCCGTTTGTACCGGTTTCGTTAAAAAGTTATTAACAATTGAAATGTGTGGGGCTGCAGAAATGGCAGCCCCCCCATGAAGGAATTTTCAAAATTTGACGATTGTACTAGCTTGTACTACATTTGTACCGCCTAGTACCGAGAGATTTTTGTTTGTACTCGTATAATTAGTGAAATATAACGGTTTTTTCACAAGAATTACTGTGCGAGCATACGGTCATTGACCGTTCGCCTGTCAGTCCTCAGTACTCAGTCAGGGGGCCTGTCCTTTCGAGACGGTGTTGCTCTGACCGACTTCCTTCGCAGAGGGGTGTCACCAACGTCAAGGTCGAATGTGGATTCGGGGGGATAGATTATCTATCGCTTTTCTAAAGTAAGACAAGTTACAACAACCCTGTTCAGCCAAGGGGTAAACGGACATCGCTGACAGTGATTCACTCGCCAGAGAGTATTTATGATGTCGACGATTAGTTTGTGTTACAGTTTATACAACACTTTCTTTTAGACACTATAATTATTGTCAGAGAAGCTAGAACATTAGCTGTTAATAAAGAATAACTTTCTTGTATAAATCAATTTTCTGTTCACCGTGAGATTTTGTTTTAAGCATTATTAATCATTAAATACTGAAACTATTTAAAAAGTGTGGAAAGTTTTTAATAAATATTATTTTAAATACGGAAAATTTAAAACTAACCATAATATTTAGACAATGCTCGCAATACCGTAATAAATTTAAGATGTTTCTTTTGCATTAACAAAATAAGAGGGGGAGCAGAGGGTCAGATATTACTTCTATTTGACCAAAAACTTAAGTTTTCCGTGATTCAAAATTTTAAAAGAAATTAAAAAATTCTCAGCGTCTCCCTGAAAATAAAAAATGATTAGAGACGTGTATATTGAAATGGGGGGGGGGAAGACAGAGAGAGTGAGAGAAATAGGTGACTACACTACTGATAAATTCCCCCACCTCTAAAATGCACACACTATTACGTACTTAGAATTATAACTTCTACTGCAAGATTTTTAGAACCTTCTAAGCAAAATTAAATTAGCCTATTGTATATTTATTTTTTTAAATATAAGCTTTTAACAATAATGCATTATTTGGAAGCCGTTTAATAATACCGTATTATAATATTTTAAAGCTTCTGTTAATTTTACATGATTGTGAAACGTGCATATAACCTGCGTATTTAGAGATTTATGATTACAGATACATATTTTGCAGATTTTTGTTTTAAGGGTGTTTTGTATGTAAAGCTAACCTATTAATGATCTCATTACTTTTTGTTTCAAGTGATACGACTTTTAACCAAAATTATAGAAAAGCAATTTTCATATCTTTATCAAATGGGGCAAGAATCCTCAAGTGCGATGGGGTAAGAATTCGAATGCAGATTTTAGCCCCTAATGCTTTGGGGTCGTGATGGTTTTGTTTGTTTGATTGTCATGTTCCGGGGCTTCCAATAACCATCAATTGAGCTAAGTTCTGGGACTTATAATGATGATGTCCATCAGGACCGGAAAAATCTATTCCCCCACATGAGCGGGGCAATGTAAAATTTTCAGTTAGGAATGTATTTCCTTTTATTTTATTTTATTTATTTATTTCCACTGATTCGGTTTGTAATTGCAATATTTACGTTCACATCAGTTCATTTTAGCACCATATCAGTTTTTTCTACGTCCCTTAAGTATCGGAAAACCTTTTAGTTATGTAACAGCCAACTGTCTTTCTCCTATTTTGTGTTTCTCTAATTACACTTAAATGACAGTGATTTTTTCTTCTTTCTATCTGTTTTTGTTAAACTAAATTTACAATACATACTTTAGCGATTATTATCATATTAAACCAAAATTTTCTATGCAGTTCATAAAATAATAATAGTAAATTAAGGAAAATTTAATTATACTCTACCAGTATTGAAGGTGCTGATATCAGTCAAATTCAAACCTGACAAATAATAGTTTTGCAGCAAAGACAACTTTTCAAGTGGGTTTCATTCTGAGTTTTATGTCAAGTACACCACTGCGGATATTTACCTCGTAAGATGGGGCAAATATCCGAAAATACCAAAATCTGTAAAAGTCACTTCCAGTTTTTTGCATTAAAATTTAGATAAAAATGATCATTTAAGGCGACAGGTAAAGGTTTAAGCTACATTCTAGTAGAAATTTAGGTTCATGACTTATTCCAAGTTTTCAGAAAATTCAAAATCGTGGACCATTGTCCACCAACTACTTTATCTGTTCATTTTTTTTGTGTGTACGCTTCTATTTACCAATTAAGCACTTTCAGTTAAACTTTCTGAAAGTGGAGAGGGGGGGGTGCAAAAGAAGAAATATGTGGCTGCTTCTTTTACAGATATGGGGAACTTTTGAAAAGTTGCGGCCCAAAATTTAGGATGTTAGCGAAGTTGCGGGCCTTATAATTGGGATTTATATGGGGTTTTGTATGGTTTATATGGGTTTTATGCAGGGTTTTGATATGTTCCACTGGCCGAATTAAAAGCCATGGGTTCGACCGCGGATCGGCAATTGTCCATATGTGTTTTAATACAACATAAATACTGGCAAATTTGTGAACAAAATTATGAAAATATTATTATTATTGTTCTTAGTATTGTATTTCGCATACTATTTCAATTCATAAAAACAGTTCTAATTTTGCTTCGCATTTAATAGTTTAGTACTTAATAATAAGACTACTCTACTTACAAATCGTAATCAGTTTTAGATGAAAATTCTGCAATGATAGGTTTTTAAATGAGAAAATTATCATTGATATTAACATTTGGCTGAAATATTAGGTGAGTATTCTCAGAAGTATTTTTCTTTCTGTTTTCTTTTCTAATAAGCTATAATGTACAGTACATTATAAATTTCCTGTAAAATGCTTTACGTTGCATAACGTTTTTACGTTATAAATCGAAAAGTGCGAAAAATGTTGCTCCATCCTTGTTTAACAAAATTAGACTTTTCCACATTTTGTCAATTCTGTACTTCCAGAATTGTGCATGTCTCCATCAAAGTGATCGTTACCCTTTTCTTTAGATGGCGCAGTAGATGACGTAGCACCGTTTCTTCAGCAGAAAATAAAATAAATATTTCTACGTAAATTGAAAAAATTAAACTCCTGTGTTCATTGTTAAAATATTATCTTTCATTATAATACTTATGCGATTCATTTTATTATATTTTAAATGCATAAGGCTATAAATTTTATCATTTCACATCAACCCTCCATCCTCTTCCGCCGCATATATATCGCGCATTTTCCTTGTCTCCTGATAAGCGCGATATAACGAGGGGATACTACGATTTTAGCTAGCTTTTCTAAAAAAGTTTCGCCAACGCAGGAATGCACCTCTTCCTGGTAACCCGGCAATTTTTCCAAGTGTTCGACCCCCGGATTTTCTTCCCCTTTGACCTCACACCCTTCAGACCAGTGGTCGAATATCCGGAAGACGGGGGAAAAATTCTGAAACCCAATGTTTTGGATAGCGGTCGATGAACTCTTGCGTTCTCACAAAATTGCTTGTGGGAAAACCGTTATATCTCTCTTATCATAAGAGTACAAACAAAAATCTCTCGGTACTAGGCGGTACAAATATAGTACAAGGTAGTACAATCGTCAAATTTTGAAAATTCCTTCATGGGGGGGCTGCCATTTCTGAAGCCCCACACATTTCAATTGTTAATAACTTTTTAACGAAACCGGTACAAACGGAAATATTTCGGTACTAGCCGGTACAAACATAGTACAAACCAGTACAATCGTCAAATTTTGAAAATTGCTTCATGGGGGGGCTGTCGTTTCTCTAGCCCCCCACACTAAAATCGTTAATAACTTTTTAACAAAACCGGTACAAACAGAAATATTTCGGTACTAGCCGGTACAAACCAGTACAATCGTCAAAATTTTGAAACTCGTTGGTGGGGGGGCCAGTGAAATGCACCTTTGTTTAGGTCTACGTAACATTGTTAATATTAATTTTTTTGTCCACATTGTTTTCTTTTTTTTACTATAAGGTATCATTATCTATTAGATATGTGTACAAGTTTAGTGTAAATGACAACTGATTTTATTTTAGCTTTATATTCCCTTAATTTGTGACTTTATCATCAATTAATTTTATTGTTAATAATTAATATATGCAAGTTTAAGTTATTGAATTCATGCCACTGTCTCTGACATTATTTTAGTTATCGTTTGTATTTTAGTTTTTAGATTTTTATAAACTTTTGCTTTAATAACGTTGACATTCATTTAGTAAATTTTACAAGTAAAGGTGTTTATTATATAGTCATTTTGAATAGAGTCTAACATTTTAACTTATTTTTTTTTTTAGCAATTAATTTCTTTAGATGAAGAATCCACAGTTCAAGAGTCAACACGGCCCTGCTCCTTGAGTTGTTGTGTACTCGTCCTGATTTAGTATCAGGAAAAATAGGGGGGCAGTACCCAACAAGGAATTTGACTCCAGCCTCTATCAATAGGTATGTGAAAAATCAGTATTGAACTTGCTCCATATATTCTTTTTGTAAATATCATAATTTTATGTTTACAACACATTCAAAAGAATACACTTCTGTGTAATTCTTTGTCAGATGGCATCCTGCTCATCCTGAGTAACTCTGGAGCCACGTGACATATCGATGGAGAACAACACGGATATCTCCACCCTCTGCAATATGACACAGGTCACTGAGGACACCCCTTCAGATGTACCTGAGCTAGCTGCTGTAAGCACTTCAGTGTTTTCTCAAAATTCAAGTAAGTTATTTACTTATATTTAATTTAAATAATGGGTACGTCTGCCAGAAATGAAACTTTTTTGCTGAAAAAAAAAAAAAAAAATCTTCATCAATATACTAATGTAATATATCAATTTAAACTAGGAAAGTTAGGACAAGTTCTTTAATGTGTTTTTAGCTCATATTTTATTTAAAAAAAAACAGCAAATTGACTTTACATAGTTATGAACACTTAATATAATGAGTTTTTGGTTACTGTTTCATATTTAAATGAGTTAGTAATTATAAGGTTAATGTAATGCGTCATAAGATTTGAGAAAAGTTGAAAAGCAACAAAATTTTAATTTAACATTGAAGTGCTTTCTCTTCCATTAAAATTACTTTAAATGATATGATATAAATAAGTAATAATTGAATTAATTTTATATTTTGATAATATACTGTAACATTCATTGTGTAAAAGAAATGTGTTTGCTAATTATTCAATATTTAAATTTGTTTACTACTCGGTTGCCGAATATTAAAGTATTCATTCATTTGTCTGCCAAATAGGCACTATACCAATTACCAAACAAATATTCAGTTCATTCCTACTGTATACTGTTACATAAGATTTTGAATGTTCCTTTAATTTGTAGTATATATATTTATATAACAAAATATTTACAGTGTAACAAATTTTGTGAGAAGTTTTTTTATTTTATTTATTATCATCATTTTTCCCCCCTAAAAGGTCTAATATTGTTTTTTTTTTTTTTTTTTCCTTTTTTAAGCTGTTACATGTAAGTAAAGTCTTTCAATTAGATTTATTTTTTGCCATTTATAGTGGTGTATGCATACTACTTTTACATGAAAAGGTGGGATGTAAATATTTAAATATGAAACATTTAAATATAAAATTATATTGAAGGTTACATAAAGTAGAGTGTCTGCAACCCCTACCTTTTAGACCACTAACAGGATTGGTTTTTTACCAGTAAAAACTGGTTTTTACCAAGACACGTTTAAAAACCTGGGGAAAAGTGGTAAAATCCTAGACACAATAAGATGTACTAGTCATTATCTGCATTTTAATATTATTGACTTACTATAACTGCATTTTCACGGAACTGATATATTTATATAAAAAGTGGTTTAACTTGGTATATATTTTTCATACGTGACAGTGGAGTAGCCAGAAAAATTTTTTAGGGTGGTTTAGACACTGATGTAACAGATAATCTATTTTGTGAATCACATTCTTCATGTCAATAATAGAACCCTGCTAAATTTTAGGGGGGGTTCTGATGCGCAACCCCCCTTGCTACGCCACTGATATCTGACACTTTTTAGAATAAAATGGTTATTCTACCTTATTAGCTTATGTGCAGCAGATTTTACTAAGAATTCTTTTGAATGTGGGCCATATAAAATTTTGTATTTGATAAATTCTTTAAAAATAGTAATAGATTTCATAAAATACTGGAACTTTGTAATTTATTATATGTTTCTATTATACCAAGTTAGTGTTTTTGGAATAGTCTGTATATGTAGAAAGAAAAACAGATTAAAGAGATATAACAGATGGAAAATAAAGAATTAATGAATCGCAAAAGTGTACTTATAATTCTTGGCTGAAATGTGCTTTATGCTACCGCTTGGCGACTATTTTTTTGGAGTGGGCGATAAAGGCGTTAAATATGGTAAATTCGATATTTTAAAGCTGTGGAAATATCCTAAAGATGTTAGATTTTCGCGCATGCGTTGTTGTTATTTTGTAATCTAGCTACTGCGTGACATATGTAGCTAAAAGTAATCAATGTGCTTGTTCTATTTGACGTCATTAAGCTGTTAATTTGCGTTTTTGCACATGCGTTGTTGTTATTTTGGAATCTAGCTACTGGAACTAGATTTGAACAAGAAAATATATGTTAGAGAGGTTTTTAAAAATATTTTTAGAGAAATTTGCTTTCATATTTTTTAAAAGTACTTTTAGTACTTCATATTTTTAAAAGTACTTTTAAAACTGATTTACTTTTGGAAACATTACAAACTGTTTTTTAAGAATTAATTTGTTTTCGTCTGCTGATTTATTTGTGGCAATTATAGTCTGCAAATCCAAATTTTGCTTGTGGAACAAGTTTGTTATTCTGCATTTGATATTTTTTTTTTTGACGAGAGTGGTCATTGCTTTGTGAAGTTCTCTTGTGGATTTGATATTCGTTTTTTGGACGTTGAGTAAGTGAAATAATTTTTCCTTTAGTTTTATTCTTAGTATTTGATTTAAATTGTTGTATTACTTTGAAAATATTTGATTTGCATATAGCTTAGCATTTAGCAAAGGGTAATTCACTGTTGTTTTTTTAGTTAAAAACGGTCCCCTGGTTGCGTAGTTTACATAGCTGTACAACTAGGTTGCTGAATCCACTGCGGTTTTTTTAGTTAAAAACGGTCCCCTGGTTGCGTAGTTTACATAGCTGTACAACTAGGTTGCTGAATCCACTGCGGTTTTTTTAGTTAAAAGCGGTCCACTGGTTGCGTAGTTTACATAGCTGTACAACTAGGTTGTACAACTCTCGCAAAGGACCATCTTAGCGTATTTTCGAGGGGCCCTCTATTTATTTCTAGTACTTTGTTAGTTTTTACTTTAAATAGTTTCATATTCTTAAACACATATGGGCTACCCCCGAGCCGGATGTGGCCTGCAACGGCTTTTGATCCGGACCGGTGAACATTTCACAACCCTGAATGAAACACATAAAAAACATTCAAAATCCATTTAAATCTCAATTATACGGCCCGTCACCTCGCTAGCATCTTAAAATTTGGTCCGCAACTTTTCAAAGGTTGCCCACACCTGTTCTAAAATATTTGTTTCACGCAATTGCGATTTTGATTACGTTTTTGAATCTGCGATGCATCTTGGGAAAATAATCCTGAAAGTAAACTTTCTTCCATGGCTCAATCCCACAGGCTTTTGCGTCACACGTGCTTTGCCGAAGGAGAAAAACGAAAGTAACGGAAGCTATAGATTATGACCCGAACCGAAGAGAGCACAACGTCTATCGAATTCCATGGTTGCAATCCTAGAATCGTTTCATAGAAAACCGCCAACTGGCCAGTTTGTTGACAATCGCCAAGCAGTGGGCTAAAGCACATTTTCACCTAATTCTTATTTTACTTTTTAAAAAAAAGAATGAAGTAGTTCTCATTAAGGGGTCATTCCACGTCAGTTCAACCAAGCCATGACACCCATGATCACGGATTTCGATAAAATTTGGCATGAATGTTCCTCATGTGGTAGTAAGAAACCCGATGAATTTTTTTTTCTCCTGGTGCTAATGGTTTTGGTCTTATGGCTCGTCAAGCTTTTGAAGATTTCAATTTTTGGATCATTTTTCATCAAGATTTTAAGGCAACACTTCTAAACAAAAAATCTTCTCATTTGTTCACTAATTAATTTATCTTTTTGAAATTTTGTACCCTTGTTGATTAAAGTACAAGGATTTTAGAAATAAATGTCTAAACTTGATAAATATTTTTTTGTATTTTTTAAAAATGCTAGAAATTGATTTTTGAGAAAATTTTAGTGAGTTCATTTAAAAGTGAAAACTCACTAAAAGAGAAAGCTATAATCAAAAAACATTTTGTTTGGGAAGAAGCTTATATTTATGCATTATCTTAGGATGAAATAAAATTAATGGTTCCGTCATTCCTTTAGGTTAAAAAATTAGCATTTTTATCATTTTTGTTATGAAATTCCATGTACGTTACAAGTCAAATCAACAAATAAAATCCATTGTTGGCAACAATGTTCTTGGATTTTCATGAATGTTCCTTTTGCAGTAGTTACGAGCCCTGCAATTCCTTTTTGTCCTGGTGTCAATGGTTTTGATTTTATGGGCAGCCAAATTTTGATCGTTTTCACTACTCCACTATTTTTGAGTCATATATTCATGACATACAGCCTTGGAAAATTATTTTTAATTTTCCCACTAATCACCCAATCTTTCTGAAGTTTTGTTCTCTTGTTAGTTAGAGAGTAGAGATTTCAGAAAAAAAAAATGTGTGAATATATATATTTCTTTTTTAAGCTGGTTTTTGATATGTCTGCTGATTTCAAGGGAAATTTTTCTTAAAAGTATGATCATAAGTTATAAGCTCATTATCTAAGTTTCTTACATAATAAAAATATAAATGAAAGAAGATCCCTTTGTCAAAAGCACACAAAATATATCCAAAATTTAATGAAGCCAAGCCTTCTCAGAAGGGAATTTGACTGAAAATTCAGAGACTAAAAAAAAAAAAGTCAATGCTGTAGTGTCTGACTATATAATTTATCTTTTGGTAGGTTTATTTAAATGCAAAAAAGTATTTAAATAAAAAAATAAGATCTTAAAACAGTGTCTGCAATGAAATCACACACCATACTCATGTAAACTCTTTTGCATATTTTAATGAAATAAAATTATTGGATTTTTTATTACTTCAGCTGTAATTTTAAATGATCTAGTCTAATGTAATGCTAGATTTTTTAAAGTAGTTGTATTTTCAAAAAAAAGGTATATCTGTGTACATACATACATACAATATACATTAAAGTTACCTTTTCTTTTTGGTAGATACATTAAATGCAATAAAAGAACTAAAAGAAAAAAATCTTTAAAATATTTTTTAAATGAACTCACACACATATATATAAACTGTTTTGCATAGGTTATGCACTTTGACAATAACATGAATTGTTCTTTCATTAAAAAAGAGAAAAAATATAGCATTTTTAGTTACATGATAATTTATTCTGTTGTTGTTTTTGTACAAATTTCAACAGAGAAAATTTGAGGAATTTTGGTGTAAAAATAAACCAGCAGTTGGACAAATTTTAGAATTTTATGTATTTGGTATTTGATTAAGTATTTGGTATTTTAAGTATTTGATATTTGATTTACATGTACTTCTGTGAACTGGGAGAGGGCATTTGCCAGAATAAGCCAGGTGATAGATATTCCTTATTAATTAAAACATTTCTCATAATGTCTAATTAGTATCTCATAATGTCTAATTAGTCATTGGAGATTGGCGGTTGCCAAGCTCCAGCGACTGTCGCCGTGTTTACATGGGTGCACACCGGCTTGTATGATTTTACCAGATGTTCTTTCATTTATAAATTTATTACGGCCCCGAAATAGAATTATATAAACATATGCAAAAAATATATATAAATTTTTGTTAAATATTTTTATGAAAACTACTTTAAGAAATCTAGCATTAACAAAATATCATTAGACTAGATCATTCAAAATTACAGCTGAAGCAATAAAAAATTCAATAATTTTATTTCATTAAAATATGCAAGAGAGTTTACATGAGTGTGTGTGATTTCATTGCAGACACTGTTTTAAGATCTTATTTTTTTATTTAAATACTTTTTTGCATTTAAATAATCCTACCAAAAGATAAATTATATAGTCAGACACTATGACATTGACTTTTTTTTTTTTTTTTTTTAGTCTCTGAATTTTCAGTCAAATTCCCCTCTGAGGAGGCTTGGCTTCATTAAATTTTCGATATATTTTGTATATTTTGTGTGCTTTTGACAAAGGGATCTTCTTTCATTTATATTTTTATTATGTAAGAAACTTAGATAATGAGCTTATAACTTATGATCATACTTTTAAGAAAATTTTCCCTTGAAATCAGCAGACATATCAAAAACCAGCTTAAAAAAGAAATATATATATATTCACACATTTTTTTCTGAAATCTCTACTCTCTAACTAACAAGAGAGCAAAACTTCAGAAAGATTGGGTGATTAGTAGGAAAATTAAAAATAATTTTCCAAGGTGGTATGTCATGAATATGTGACTCAAAAATAGTGGAGTAGTGAAAACTATCAAAATTTGGCTGCCCGTTAAATCAAAACCATTGACACCAGGACAAAAAGGAATTGCAGGGCTTGTAACTACTGCAAAAGGATCATTCATGACAAATTTCATGAAAATCCAAGAACATTGTTGCCAACAATGGATTTTATTTGTTGATTTGACTTGTAATGTACATGGAATTTCATAACAAAAATGATAAAAATGCTAAGTTTTTAACCTAAAGGAATGACGGAACCATTAATTTTATTTCATCCTAAGATAATGCATATATATAAGCTTCTTCCCGAACAAAATGTTTTTTGATTATAGCTTTCCCTTTTAGTGAGTTTTCACTTTTAAATGAACTCACTAAAATTTTCTCAAAAATCAATTTCTAGCATTTTTAAAAAATACAAAAAAATATTTATCAAGTTTAGACATTTATTTCTAAAATCCTTGTACTTTAATCAACAAGGGTACAAAATTTCAAAAAGATAAATTAATTAGTGAACAAATGAGAAGATTTTTTGTTTAGAAGTGTTGCCTTAAAATCTTGATGAAAAATGATCCAAAAATTGAAATCTTCAAAAGTTTGACGAGCCATAAAATCAAAACCATTAGCACCAGGAGAAAAAAAAATTCATGCGGTTTCTTACTACCACATAAGGAACATTCATGCCAAATTTTATCAAAATCCGTGATCATGGGTGTCAAAACTCCATTTTTTTGGTTGATTTGACATAGAATGACCCTAAGATATATATAAATCGTATAATTAATAAACATGTGTTTTAGGTTTAATAATGCTAAATGTAATATTATATATTTAAAATTTTTGATTTTTGAATGTAAACATGGGTGAAGCAATTTACAGACTTTTATTATCTTTTTCTAATTACCTTAATGTTGTATAAAAATAATGGGTAAAATCATACAAGCCGGTGCGCACCCCATGTAAACACGGCGACAGCCATTTTCCACGATCAGCAAAGTCAAAGTATTTTAACACATTAAAATTGCACATATATTCCAATTACAAAAACATTAAAACAAAATACAACGTCCATATTTAACCAAAAGAACATATGCAAATTCAGTAACGGGCAATTTAAAATGAGCAAACAGTGGACCATTTTTAACTAAAAAAAATACAGTGGATTAAGCAACCTAGTTGTACAGTTATCTAAACTATGCAACCAGTGGACCGTTTTTAACTAAAAAAACCTCAGTGGATTCAGCAACCTAGTTATACAGCTATGTAAACTATGCAACCAGTGGACCGTTTTTAACTAAAAAAAACCTCAGTGAATTAAGCAACCTAGTTGTACAGCTAATGTAAAGTGGGCAAACACTGGCCCGTTTTCAACTAAAAAAAACATTGGTGGATTAAACAACCTAGTTGTACACCTCTTATAAAGTCAGTATGATTAGAATAGCACGTAAATAGCACTTACGAAAACATAAACACATCAAATATCAATTTAAAATTCACATTAAAAACCTTAAACATTGCAAAGATTCGTTAAGAAAGAGCACTTGCCTTTATTTTTTTTTTAAATAACCGTTCAGAAATGTCCCCAACACCCACCGGCTTATAACGGAACACCAGCATGCTTTCTTTTATTTAGCTTTATATTCACCCCCTATTTCTAACAAACACACACAAATTCTTTTCATATATTAACATAACACATTTCATTCCCTTCCGTCAATAACAGAAACCATTTCAAATTCCAAACCTGACGAAACACGTATTCTTTATGGTTGCCAGTCACAACTACCACCGGCAGGTAACTTCACTTTGGCAGTGCATCGCTCACTCTGGCGTCAGATTGTTCACCAATGATTTATAAACAAAAACATTGATATATAAACAAAGCACCGTATACGGAATATAGTCCAAATAATGATATTAAATACCCAGAAAAAGGAAAAATTGGTAGATAAGTTTTGACAAAAAATAAATAAATAAATAAATAAAGGTGATATAAAAAGATATTTTCCCATAGACAGTAAAAACCGGTATAAACCATTAGATGGTAAAAACCATCCAACCCTGGCCATTAACCACCTCTGCAGAAAAAACTTCAAATTTTACTGACATTTTTTTTATACTTACTTGGAGTTCATTTATTGCCACAGATTGAATACTATGAATGACTTTAATTTTCATATTCAAAAATTAATTTGAACAATTAATAAAAATTATTTAATTTATATTTTTGTTTCATTCCAGAAGTTCCGGAAGAAATTAAAATGGCTAAAAAAAAGCATTTAAAGGTACATTTTATTTTTTTTTATTTGCAGTATATGTTATGACTTATATGCTCGTCAAATAGTAGCAATAATGAAGATGCAGAAAAACACTCTAAATAATGGTGTTAAAAGATAAAATAAATAAAAACTTTGTGAATAAATACATTTCCAGTTGAAATGCAGGTACCTGCTTTTGGTATAATTTTGTGTTTTTTTTTACAAAGTTTTTTTTTTTTTTTTTTTTTTTTTTTAATGCTAAAAGTACTAGTTTAAATTTTTAATTGTTTACATTATTTTACCAATGGCCATAAGTGTTTCAGAGATAGTGGTAATTGAAAATTTTAGCATGAGTCACCAAAAATTAATGGAATGTCCTAAAGTCAGGAAACTACAGTTGCATTTCAAGATATATTCATTTATGTTTGCCATCATTTGAGAGCTGTCTTTGATTACTGTAAAGCCTATTTTAGCTATAATTGTTTTTCTAATATCTGTTTAGCAATTTCTAGTAAAAATAACAGCTGTACTTTTCACTATCAAACTTTTGAATTGATAATTATAAGAAGGGAGGCTACCCTTTTAGTGGGAAATTCTACTTACACACCTTTCGGTCATGCAGTATAATTTTTTTTTTTTTTTTTGCTTAAAAAAAATAGTGGCTGTCTCAAGTAATTGAATCAGGGATAACAAAATTTCGATTTAGAGCAGGGCTGACCAGCCTCTTGCATACCATGCACCAGTTTCTTTCAAGGATGAATTCAAGGGCGCCATACAACTGGAACATGTCTTACTTCCTTGCTTTAATGGTTAGGGTTGAAAATATGAATACTGGGAGGCTTTAGTTTAGAGGAGGATAATTAATAATCCAATCATGTAACTAAATCAGTTTAAGCAAATTTGAAAGACATGTGTATATTGGAACACCTTTCCTGTTCTAAAAAAAAACATTCAATTATGTGCGTGGGGAGTAGGAGGTGGGCCGGCCCGAGGGGTTTGCGGGGCCCAGGTGAAGTGCTAGAGCGGGGCATCTTGTCTGTCATGCCTTATGAGATAGCAAAAAAATGGCCCAGGAGTGGGGCCTCTATAAGCACGGGGGCCTTAGGCAATCGCCTACATTCGCACCCCCCTTGGGCTGGCCCTGGTAGGGGTTACAACTTGAAAAGATG